>BLSH010331398.1:897356-919025 GCA_018402905.1 Glandirana rugosa | reverse complement strand
GATGTGATGGAGGGGACTATGTGGTGATGGGGGGACTTTGATGTTATGGGGGAACTATGTGATGATGGGGGACTATGTGGTGATGGGGTGAGTCTGATGTGATGGGGGGGACTATGTTGTGATGGGGGGACTTTGATGTGATGGGGAGGACTATGTGGTAATGGGGGGACTATGTGGTGATGGGGGGGGCTTTGATGTGATGGAGGGGACTATTTGGTGATGGGGGGACTTTGATGTGATAGAGGGGACTATGTGGTGATGGGGGGACTTTGATGTGATGGGGATGACTATGTGAAAATGGGAGGACTATGTGGTGATGGGGTGATGTGAAGGGGGGTGGCTTTGTGGTGATGGGGTGACTCTGATGTGAAGGGGGAACTTTGTAATGTATAGGGGCTTCTGATATATAGGGGCGACTTTGATGTGGAAGGGCTCTCAAGTCTAGGGGGGACTCTGATGACCCTGATAATATGGTGGGTCCTCTGATGTGATGGGTAGGCTCTGATTCATATATAGAGGGGCCTCTAACATTAAGAGATGACGCCAACATGAAGGGTGGCTCTAATATTATGGGGAGACCTCTGATGTGAAGGGGGGCTTCTGACGTGAAGGTAATTTCATCAAGCGGGTTGTGTACTCTCCCAGGTTCGGGTTTCACATTGACAAGTAACATTTACGTTCTTTAGACTGGGGTGCCTAATACCTTCGAAGGGGGGCACAATTGAAAAACGCTGGTGTAAAGAATACCTGCTGGTGTTTACTGTACCTATTGAAAACAATTATCAAGCACCCTAGAATCCTACAGATCACATAAAAAGTTTACAAAATTGATTACGATCTTTTGTTCAAATTCTGGTTGTATAGGCTGAAGAATGTTTTCAGCTTGCCTAGCAAATAAACTATATTGTCAAAAGTATTGGGACACCTGCCTTTACACAAACATGAACTTTAATGGCATCCCAGTCTTAGTTTGTAGGGTTCAATATTGAGTTGGCCCACCCTTTGCAGCTATAACAGCTTCAACTCTTCTGGGAAGGCTGCCCACAAGGTTTAGGAGTATCTATGGGAATCATAGGTCAGGCACGGATGTGGATGAGAAGGCCTGGCTCGCAGTCTCCGCTGATTCATCCCAAAGATGTTCTATCAGGTTGAGGTCAGTCAAGTTCCTCCACCCCAAACTGGCTCAGCCATGTCTTTATGGACCTTGCTTTGTGCACTTAGTAAACAAAGGTGGTCAATTGCTCTTTACGGATGCCATTTAGGGAACACTTTGCATTTTCTCAAAGAATGCAAAGTGTTTTGTTTGGGCGAGATGGAGATTGTGATGTCACCGCCTTGCCTCCCATCCCTAACACTTTGCCATTTTTTTTCTCACAGGGAGTGGGTGCCCGCTCCCAGTTCTTCAATTATCGCCTAGGTGTGACTGACATGCTCTTAGGCACATCCCCTGCCCAGGCACCTGCATGGTCTTATGCATGCGTAGTGGGGAGCAGGCTATGATTTCTCAGGAAGTCACAGTCAGATTTTTTTTTTAGGTGCTGTGATCTGACTTCCTGTTAGAGAGTGGCTACGTTCATTCTCCATGGGTCCACTGTAGGTGGCATGCAGCCACCTTCTCTTGCCCACTCCAAAGATGGATAGCGCATAGAACAATGCACATGACCGCAACTAACATGCACTGCTCACTCCAAATACACAGAAGTAATGGGGAAAGGGAAAGGTTCAGGAGCTCATAGTGATGTTACAAGAAGGCAGAATAACACAGTAAAAAACTATTTAATGAAAAATAGATTAGAGGACCATTAAGTAATGGATGTGTATGGATTTTTTTTTTTTTTGAAGAACAAGGATATCATTTAGTTTCACTGTTTAGTCCAGCAATCTCCAAAGGCGAGGAGATGGATGTGGCATTTTGCTTGGCTTTTTGTGGCCCTTGGGGCACTGTTCCTCCCACTGACACCGGCATGGAGGAACCATTCCTTCCACTGGCGCTAACAGTGGGGAGTAATACCTCCAACTGACACCAATGATGGGACACTATTCCCCCCACTGACACCAACAGTGGGGCACTATTCCCCCCACTGACACCAACGATGGGGCACTATTACCCCCACTGACACCAACAATGGGGCACTATTCCTTCCAGTAACACCAACAGTGGGTCACTATTCCTCCCACTGACACCAGAAACGGGGCACTATTCCTTCCACCGACACCAGATATGGGGAACTATTCCTCCCAGTGACACCAAAGATGGGGCACTATTCCTCCCACTGACATCAATGATGGGGCACTTTTCCTCCCAGTGACACCAACAATGGGCCACTATTCCTTCCACTGACACCAATGATGGGGCACTATTCCTTCCATTGACACCAATGATGGGGCGCTATTCCTTCCATTGACACCAACAATGGGGAACTATTCCTTTCACTGACACCAATGATGGGGCACTATTCCTCCCACCGACACCAGAAATGGGGAATTATTCCTGCCAGAAACACCAACAACGGGACACTATTTTTTTCCACTGACACCAACAATGGGCCACTGTTCCTTCCATTGACACCAACAATGGGGCACTATTCCTCCTGCTGACACCAACAATGGGGCACTTTTCCACCCACTGACACCAACAATGGGGCACTATTCCTCCCACTGACACCAACAATGGGGCACTATTCCACCTCCTACTGACCACAGGTGCTATGTATTTTTTTACTCCCACTGACCCTAGGGAATTTTCTACTCCCATTGGCTACAGTCCGGCCCCCCTAAAGTCTGAAGGGCAGTAAACTGGCCGTTTGTTTAGAAAGTTTGGAGACCACGATTTAATGGAAATACGTGATACCCAATAATTTGGAGGGCTGAAGAAAACAAGCCAGGGGTATTAAACCCTTTATTCTATCCAGCCCAAAAATAAAGTTTTGGTTGACGATAAATTTTTAAAGGCTCTTCCTTGGTTTCCTAATTACTGCATAAAAGATGCGCCATCGCTTTATAAAAGATGAAGAAGTTAGTAACGCTCCATCACTGGGTGGACTTCAAAGTTGGGTGGAAGTTGTGAGGGATGAAGGATAGCCGTGTGGTCACAGCATGTGTCCTTTAAAATGCAGTCCATGTGCGGTGAATCATGTTTCTTCTCCCAGTAACTTGTTTATTAGTAATCTCCCAGCATCTCCCGTCCTCCACAATGGCCCTGTGAAGCCGCGTCCATTGATAATTGGCGCCCTCGCACACCTCTCTCCACTTTTCCCATCTGCTGCTGGAATGTTAATGACTTTTGCACATGGAGCCCGGCCTGATGGTGGAACGCCATGACAATCACAGAGCCTTTCTATTGATGGGAAGGCTTCAGTTACATGAATGTGACACGACGCTTTGATGGAGGATTACAGTTCTTATAAACGGCGATATTTTTAAAATTTTTACAGACAGGCAAAGCGGGAACCGCAGGCTGATTATTCCCCTGTGCGTCCGTAAAGATATAGAATGGCGCCACGCGGAATACGGTAGCACAGGTGTGCTTGCACCCTGCAATTAATGCTGCAGGATTATCCTTACTTCTATTACTAATTGGCTATGACATTAAAATACATTTTATGTGACATAGTTTACCAGCGTATGTTACAAAATCGTTTGTTTTAGGCGCCATTCACACTTTGCAGTTTGGAATCGTTGCAATTATGCCCACGGCAATTGCTGCAAAACACGTATAGGGCATTTGGGTGCCATTCGTGCAAAGTAGTACTACAAACGTGGAGCAACTTTGTTGCGATTTTCGCATGACACAACAGGCGGCAATCGTAGCAAAACACACTTGACCTTCGGAAGATTTACCCCCCCCTTCATGACCAGGCTAATTTTTTGTGCGATACAACACTGCGTTAATTTAACTGACAATTGCGCGGTTGTGTGACGCTGTACCCAAATTAAATTTGTGTCCTTTTTTTCCCTACAAATAGAGCTTTCTTTTGGTGGTAAACCAAAAATATAGTGCATACCCTAATAGAGTGAGTGATGTTGTTCAAACTTCACTGAAAAGTGCTAATACATAAATAAAGAATAATAATTCAATCAATAAGTGTATAGTTCATTAAATGTAAAAAAATCAAAAGTCCATCATAAGCATTGCATACGAACAGAATCAAAGTTCATATTGAGTTAAAAAATGTGCAAAAAAAACCAATATGTGCAACAAAGTGCAAAAGGCGCAAATCTTGTTCAATTCAAAGGTGTCAACAGGAGAAATAATCCAGTGTGAAATTCTGTGACATCCTCCACCATATTTATGCGCTTACCAGGCACTGGGTGTAATAACGCCTGAGAGTGGGAGTCAGGGACACCAGCTCTTAGGTAGAGACACCGCCAAACAGGACATCAGTTAGGGATTTCCAGGATAGATGGAAAATGTGTCCAACAATAGGGAGGGGTCTTCGCCAGCGGGGAGGTCTCAATGTAGTTGAGGAAACATGCAATAGAGAGTCTCACATAGCATAAAACCATAAAAATAACAGTTTATTGAAAGTAGTGCACTTACATGGGTATTTAAAAAAGAGCTCAAAGCATAAAACTGTCGACAGGAAGTGAAGCACAGCGGTATGGGGTCAGCGCCCACCGGCGCGTTTCGTCCTAATAGACGTCGTCTGGGGTTTGTTTATTTATGTATTAGCACTTTTTAGTGCAGTTTAAACCACTTCACTCACTCTATTAGGGTAAGCGCTATATTTTTGGTTTACTTATTCTGATCACAAATCGTTTGGTTTGTTTATGTGGCTGCTACCCATCCATATTTGCTCTTACTTCATACTTATCGCGGTATATACCTCCTTTTTATCTTCTTTTGGTGGTACTTGATCACCTTCCTTTTTTTTTTTTTTGCACTATAAAACAAAAAAAGAGATCAACATTTTTTAATTTAAAAAAAAAAAACTCTATATTTTTTACTTTCTGCTATAAAATATTTTCAAAAAAAAATTTCTTCATCAGCTTAGGCCAATATGTATTCTGGTACATATTTTTGGTAAAAAGAATCCCAACAAGCATACTGTATATTGATTGGTTTGCCCAAAAGTTATAGCATCTACAAACAATGGTATATTTTCATTCAGTCAGTTTCCCCCCAGCATCAGTGTCAGATTTTTCGCTGCATCACAGTATAAGGGCCGGTTCACATATAGGCGATCCAACTTCAGATGTGACTTTGCTAGGCGATTTGAACGTGACTTCAAACGACTTTGGGTGACTTACAACGCAACTTAAAGTGACCTCCATGCCAGGCGACTTTGCCTATGGCCATTTAGAGAAGGGAGGGAGGGGGTTGCCTGGGTAATTTGTGGGGAGAACTTTGGTAAATTCTTATCCTTTTCCTGTAAAGTCGCTTCAACATAGATGGGGATCCGACTTGGAGGCGACTTCCATTGAATTCACAAGTTGGATAGAAGTTGCCTTGAAGTAGTACAGGAACCTTTTTTGAAGTTGGAGCGACTTCAGTTGTGTACATTAAGACGGCTCCCATTCACGTCAATGGGATTTCTGCTGTCAAGCGACTTGGGGAAACACAAGTCGGAGTGCAAGTTGTCGATGTGTGAACAGGCCCTAAGCCGTTGATTGCTGACCTTAAATCGAAGTTCCATCCAAAAGTGGAACTTTTGCTTTAATGGAAGGTGACCCCCCGACATGCCACAATTGGCATGTCATTTTTTTGGGGGGTGACCAGGGACCCTGTTTTCACAGGGTCCATGGTCCACTTCCTCCCCTGGCGCCACGGCTCCAGAAAGGAAGTCCACCTTCCCCCCTCCCTCTCGGCGATCTTCTGGGACACGTCACATGTCCCAGAAGATACGCCGGCTAGTCACAAGGCGCAGCGCGACTCGTGCATGCACAGTGCGCACCCGACTTTGAAGCCAAAGCTGGGTGCCCACACCTGTGATGCCGGCGCCGCCGAGGGGAGGGGGCGGAGAGCGAGCCCTCGGGCGGCTGCATTGCTGAAGCAAGGGACAGGTGAGTGTCTGATTGTTAAAAGTCAGCAGCTACACTTTTTGTAGCTGCTGATTTTTACATGGGTGGAACTTCGCTTTAAGGCCTCATACACACGGACGTTTTTTGACGCCGGCGTTTTCTGGCGTTTTTTGCAGCTCTCCATGTTAGTCAATGGCCCCATAAAAACGTCAGCGTTTTTGAGCTGTAGATGACGTCGGCGTTAGTGAGCTGAAACTAGAACCCACAGCCATCGCGTTCTGAGGCTGTAACGTTTTGGCATTTTTTGACGCCGACGCCACAATATGCCAACAAACGCCAACAAACGCCACCTATTATTATACCGGCGTTTTCTGACGCCGACATTTTTAGGTTGAAAAATAGCAGAGGGATGATTTTTTTAAAAAAACGCCTATTGACGCCGACGCTCACTAACGCTCAAAAACGCCGATGCGTAACGCCGAAAAACGCCGACTTTTTTTCCTTGACGTCGGGCCCAAAGTTTTGTTTATTTTTTTAGAAACATCCGTGTGTATGAGGCCTAACAGTATAAACAAAAATAATAATAATAATCCAGCAACTATACCACAGTTTGTAGACGCTATAACTTTCACGGAAACCAAAATGTATGAGAAAATTAGATTTTCATTTTTTTTTCATTGAATATGTTTTATAGCAGAAAGTAAAAATGTTTTCAAAATTTTTAGTATTTTTTCATTTACATAATAAAAAATCCGGTGGTGATCAAATAACACCAAAAGAAAGCTCTATTTGTGTGAAAAAAATTATATTATTTGTTTGTGCACAGTGGTTTTTTTTTTAGTTTTTTTTTTTATTGTGTTTTTTTGCATTAAAAATCATTAAAGGAGAAGTACAGCAAAGGCTCATTTGGCTGTACTTCTTCTGTGGATCGCAGTTCATTCTGCCATCCTGTGACCTGTTCTCAGCAGACAGTGGGCTGAAGCCCGCTGTCGGCTTACATCATAGAGCCAGTGTTCTATCAAAAATTGCCCCCCCCGTCGGATAATGTCTCTGACGGGTCTGCACATGTGCAGTACGCAAAGTCACTCCAGCTGATATGTTGATCAGCTGGCGTGACATCAACACAGCGCATGCGCAGATCGTTGGAGGCATTATCCGACGCTATGCAAACAGTGGAGGGAGAACGTACCTGTCAGGTTCTGCCTTGCTGTTGCGGGGTGGGTTTTTCATGTGCTGAAGGGCGTGTTTTGCAGGGCGGGATTAGTGTGTTGCGTTTATTGATTGGTTTGCGCAAAAGTTATTGCGTCTACAAACTATGAGAATTGATTTATGGCGTTTTTATTAATATAATTTTTTTTTTACTGGTAATGGTGGCGATCTGCTATTTTTATCGGGACTGCGATATTGCGGCGGTCAGAGTGGACACTTTTGACACTTTTTTGGGACCAATGACATTTATACAGCAATCAGAGCTAAAAATAGCCACTGATTACTGTATAAATATCACTGGCAGGGAAGGGGTTAACACTAAGGGGGCAATCAAGGGGTTAAATGTGTTCCCTCATTGTGTTCTAACTGTGTGGGGGCTGGGCTGGCAGGGGTATGACAGATCTAACTGATCCCGATTACAGTGATCTGTAGATCTCTGTCATGTCCCCTGACAGAACGGGGGAACCGCCGCGTTTACATCGGCAGTTCCCCGTTTTTCCTCTGTAGCAGGCGATCGAGTCCTGACCCAACCCGCGCCCACACTAACACAGCGTAGGGTTGCCACTTCATCCTTTTAATCCAGGACACAACTGAATTACTCAGGTTCTGTGGCTGATTAAGGTGGCAATTAAACTCACTTGGTGTCTTATCTGCGTTAAATTAGCCTCAGAACAACCTGTGTAATTCATGTGTGTCCTGGATTAAAGGGATGATGTGGCAACCCTAACGCAGCGTGCGACGGTCACGAGAGCGAGCTGCCCACTAGCTGTGGCTGCGTGAATTGCTGTTTATATACGGCAGCAGTAAAAGTACGCAACGTGGTCGGGAAGCGGTTAGTAGACGGGCCGCCCTTGCTTTTAAAGTGTATTTTTACAAAAAAAAAAAAAATGCATTTGAAAAACCACCATGTGATATGAAAAATTGCAACGACTGCCATTTTATTCTCTAGGGCCTCTGCTAAAAATATATATAATCTTTGGGGGTTCTAAAAAAAAGATTATTACATGTAGGATAGAAGTGTCAGAATAGGCCTGGTCTTCAGGTGGATATATTATAATGTTCTATAATAATAGCAGTAGGTCTACCCACCCACCATGTGCTATGCCTAGTAGTGTGCTCTTCCCACTCTCTATCCACACCTGAATTCCCTCACCCCGGAACCCGATCTCTTGTGCTCTGTTCCTGGCCGGGTAGTTTAGCGGTTGCACTCCACTCACATGCTGTAGCGTGTCGCTGTGAATTTCTTCCCCTCTTTCCTTTCCTCTGCACGCTGCTGGCGGAAGAAGCCGGTGTTTTAGGTGTCTGGGTGTTCTGCTGCCATCGCCATGACCAAGGAGGAGAACACGGGGTAAGAGGGGCTCATTGTCACCATAGACAGGCGGTGTCTATAATGTGGGTCACCCCGCAGGAGGGTGGCAGGGCGTGCTGGGACTTGTAGTGCCCCTGGCGCTACAGCTGTTTCCGGTGCTGCCAGAGGAAGAGAAGGGGGTGAGGAGGTACCACATAGACCAGCATGCCTTGCGGAGCACAGCTGGGTCTGCTGAGCCTTGTAGTTCTTCAGACTGCAGCCACCCACCCTGTTATGTGAAGTCTGTCATGTTTTTATTAATATGTTATTTTTATTATTATTAGTTGTGAATAGAGAAGGCAGCAGTTATAACCCCCCCCCTGCTAGTTTTTTTTTGTCTGTGTCCCCTTGGGGGAGATTTTCCTTCACTTCCTGTCCCAGAGACACAACAGGAAGTGCTCCAATGATAGCACCCCCCCCAGGCTGGTATATCCTGAATTGTGCTGTGTTGGCTGCCCATTGTAAATGAACACAGCAGGCCTCATTACTTTTCCATTTTTCTTTTTTGTTGCATTTCAGTGCTGCTGATCTCCCCCAGCCTGTTTGCAGCCACTTCCTGCCCACATTCCTCCGGAGCGAAGGCTTCCTGGCATTTCTCAGGGTGGGCATCCCAGTGGGGGTGACATTGAACCAAAGCTTGTAATGTGCATTGCAACAGCCACATTCCTGGGGGGCAGAGTGACAACCACTGGGAGACGGGGACAGAACGTTGTCACCCTATAAACAGGAAGTGCCTGAACCTTGACCTTCATGCAGGAGGGGGGATTTGATTTAAATCAGAATTTTTAAAGAACAACTCATCTCTGTCCCGCAGCGGCTCCTCCTCTGACCCGCTGTTGGCTCACCGACAGTCCCATTCACTTTAATGGGATGCCTGGTGATGCAGCAGTGACACAACAAGGTGGGGGACATGGCGGCAGCAGGTGATTGGATGCCCACTAACAGGCGCTGCCATGATGGATCTGAAATGACAGGGGCTCTTTATATCTATGGCCTTATGCTGGCCGTACACTAGACAAAAAAATTGACAATTTGGACAGTTCGTTGGTTTTTCAGCCAGTTAGTGGGCACAAATCTGTAAGCGGTTGGGGCGTTTTTTAGGAAATTTTCAGCCGAACCATAAATCGAAAGGTTAATGTGTTTCTCGTCCAAACCGTTTGCACTCGGTATTTGTGAGAAACGAACCAAAAACAAATTCATGTGTCATTGAACGATTTATCGGTCATTACGTGATGGCGCTATCATTTCCTCTCACAGCCGATTTCTTCCTTTTTCGAAAATGGGTTTGGCCGATTTTTCATATAATGTATGGCCAGCATTATTCTTGCTGGTAGTTAGAATCTTTAATATTTGTAAACAAAAGGAAGGATTCTTATTTAGAATAATAAACTGTCAGGTTAGTAAAACAGCAATATCAGAGCCGATCCAATCATACAGTTTGTAGTGTACATAGATTTACAAAACAATGGGATAACTTTGTTTTATCTCATGGTTACTGTGACATTGTGTGAATGCATCAATGCAGTGCATGTTATCTCAGCTTGCAGAGCTTGGATTCATTGAATGAGTTTACCAATAATGTAAATTATTGCAGAACATACAGCATCATGCCACATAAGCTCCATTTCATGCTGAATAAACTAAATTATTAATGTATCTTAAATAGAAAACTATATTTAGATAGATCTTTACTCCAAAAACATTTTATTAAAATAAAGTTCCAATCATCTGCTGGTTTATATGAGGTTGTAGGAATGGTGGCTCCATGACCTTCAACAGTCAGAAGTGCTCTGTGTTGATGTTGGGACAGAGAAGTGTTTTCTGGGTGTCAAGAAATCTGTACACAGGATTGCATCATCCTGCAGAGCCTTGTTCCTTGTAGTCTTTGTCAGCAACTTTTAATTGGTCGGTGTGATTATTACAGACTATAGAAAAACAACAAACACAAGAGAAGAGCGCACCGACCTGGTGCAATTCCATTAAAGGGTATTTTATTAGAAGATAAAAGAATGTATAGAATGTACTCCCAAACATATGTTGTATACACGCATGCCAGAGCAAAGTCACAGACGGGTCACCTCTAGGACCCCTTTCTTAATTACAGACTATAGAACAGGGCGTAGTGTGGATTGTCAGCGCCCGGGGTAAGGCAAGTCATTTGCACCCCCTAACCTACTCATAGCAGAGCAACCAGTTAATAACTGCAATGTAACACCGTTACATCAGGGTTATAGGCTGGCCATTAAGAGTGACACTAAAAACCTGTTATAGGGGGAAACTCCTTATTATGCCTAATGGAGCTTAGGGGTGGCAAAAACATGTCTCTACTACACATTTTTACCACCCAACTGCACATCTAAACAAAGCCTTAGTGACACTTTAAATAAAATACAAAAAAAAGTTGAAAGAAGTATTCCAGTGCTGCTGATCTTCTGCTGCCTCTTTGCAGCCACTTCCTGCCTACATGTGTGTCCCCCACGGTGACTATTCATTGGTCTATTGGGTTTCCGGTCACCATGAAATACTGGAGCCCAGCTGCACATAAAGAGTGGTAATTGCTGATGGAACACAGGGATTTATCAGAGGACATAGACTTTTTTAAAGCATATCCAGCTGCCTCATCTCCCCTCCTCCACCTCACAGCACACAGTAGAGCTGCACAATTCTGGCTAAAATGAGAATCAGGATTTTGTTGCTTAGCATAAAGATAACGATTCTCGCACTGTAACATCATCTTTTACATTATATAAAAAAAAATGGGCTAGTTTTCTTGTTTAGTCTTTTTTTAATTCATTAAAGTGTATTTTTTCCCCAAAAAAAAATGTGTTTGAAAGACCGCTGTGCAAATACCGTGTGACATAAAAAATTCCAACAACCGACATTTTATTCTCTAGGGTCTCTGCTTAAAAAATATATCTATATATAATGTTTGGGGGTTCTAATTTTCTAGCAGAAAATACTGTTTTTTACTTGTAAGCAACAAATGTCAGAAAAGGTTTAGTCTTTAAGTGGTTAAACTGCCCTCATCTACAGACAGAAGTTCATTCCTTTCATCTAAAAGAACCAAAAGATATAATGTTTATACTTATCAGTGATGTTGTTAGAAACTTGGCAGGCTGCCTGGATTTTTGTTTAACAGCTGTTAGCTTAGGCAGAGAATGGCTCTTTGCTGAATCGGAGATGGTGAGGGGAGAGAAGGATCGGCTGCTGCTCGCTAGGGCACAGTTTCTGGTCGCTATGGCGACCTGGCGCCTGGGGTTTGTCGAGCCCTGCTTTAGAAACTGTATTGTTCTGACCAGCACAGTCACAAAAGGTGCAGTTCACAGAGGATCTTTAATATTAGCTATGTGACTGCCAAGTTCAACTGTCACTGAACTTAGCTGAGGACAACTGTCACTTTACTGAAACAAACATCATCCTGGTGCTTTACCTTTCAGATTTAGCCCAGGTTCACACTGACAGCGGAAATGAAATCATGCAACTTCATCTGAACTCGCACAATTTTATTCCCGCATGGCAGTCCCAACTTCGGGGGTGATTTCAGAGACACCTGTGCGGGTTACTGCACAGATGTCTATTGAAATCGCACCCCGAAGTTGCCAAGAGTAGTACAGGAACTACTTTTGGGAATTGGTGCTGCACCGCAGATGTGGTGTCGCAGCGATTCAGACGGTGCTATTGCCGCCAATTTGGCATGCGATTTGTATACCAGGGCTAAGTGACGGTTCTCACTGATGCAAATTTATTGCAATACAAAAAGCCTAGATTCACATGTCATCCAAAAACACGTTGGGGTTGGTTTACTAAAACTGGAGCACTCAATCTGGTGCAGCTGTGTATGATAGCCAATCAGCTTCTAACTTCGGCTTTTTCAATTAACCGCTTCCACACCACCCGCAGTATATTTACTGCGGGTGGTGTGGATGCGTCCCGTGAATCGCCGTAAATAGGTGGCGATTCACGCAGGCGCAGCTAGGGGGCGAGCGCGCGTCGCTGCCGGCGTGCTCTCGTGCCCAACACACTCGGGAGGAGTATACCCTCGTCTCGGGCGGATCAGATGTCCGCTGGCAAGCCGTGATGAGCTGTCAGAGCCAAAGAGCAGGGAACCGCCAATGTAAACACGGCGGTTCCCCCACTCTGTCAATGGAGACATAAGAGATCTACTGATCCCTGCCACTGGGGTCAGTTAGATCTCTTATGCCCATGGTAGCCCAGCCCCCCCAACAGTTAGAACACGCCTAGGGAACACAGTTAACCCCTAGATCGCCCCCTGCAGGTTAATCCCTTCACTGCCAATGACATTAATACAGTAATCGGTGGACATTTAAATTTCTGATCGCTGTATAAATGTCATTGGTGCCAAAAAAGTTTCAAAAATGTCCGACATGTCCCAATATCGCAGTACCGCTAAAAATCGCAGATCGCCGCCATTACTAGTAAAAACCCCAGAAATTAATTCTCATCATCCATAAACGTGGCAACTTTTGCGCAAACCAATTAATAAACGCTGATTGCTTTTTTTTTTTTTTTTAATAAAAAATATAAGGAAGAATATAAATCGGCCAAAACCGATGAAAAAATGTTTTTTTATTTTTGGATTTGAACTTTAGCAAAAAGTAAGAAATATTGTTTTTTTTGCAAAATTGTCGCTCTTTTTGTTTATAGCGGCAATCAGAAATGACGCAGCGGTGATCAAATACCACCAAAAGAAAGCTCTATTTGTGGGGAAAAAAAGGACGCAAATTTAGTTTGGGTACAACATCGCACGACCGCGCAATTTTCAGTTAAAGCGACGCAGTGCCGAATCGCAAAAAGTGCTGTGGTCCTAACCTGGGAAATCCTTCCGGGGCGGAAGTGGTTAAAGGAGTTTTAAAGTCAGAAGGTTCTTTATCTTATAGCAGGAATACAGGGGTAGAAAATCGGTCGGTCGCTTGACCGGTCAGTGATTGAAAACGTTCCGCTCACGCGTGACATGTTCAAGAGATTTTTTACTGCTGACCTTCACACCAATGCATAAAATATCATTCATTCGCAACCGATACAACAGATATTTTCAATTTTTTTCAATCAGTCTTTTTCGTTCACAATATCGGGTATTACTTGCTGGGCATCAATGGTTAGAATATCGGCCGATCGTTCGCAGAACAGAAATTTTCAGCTGATATTCTTATTGTGTATTCCTGCCATAAGACCCTTTTCACACTGAAACGCCGCTAAAGCGTCGGACGTTTTTGCCGAGCTTTTCGGGCACTAGCGGGCCATTTTTAAGTTCGTGTGACAACATGACCTTAAAAAAAAAAAAGGGAAAAAAAACTGCTTTGCGGCGCTTTCAAATCGCTTTTAAGGCGATTTGGAAGCGCTCCCCATTCATTTCAATGGGCAGGGGTATTTTTATAGCGCTCCAAACCTGCCCCAATGATGCTGCTTGCAGGACTTTTTGTAACGTCCCCCAAGCGCACTGGGGCTGTGACTCGGCTTGGGTGCCCCCAAGGCAAGCTGCTGGCTGTGGGGGCACTCAACAGGAAGGAGGGGCCAGGCTGGCCGCACGCTCTGTGAGTGGGTCCACGGGTCAGGTGGACCCGCGAATGCCTACTACACAGGAAGAATGGGGAACCGTCAATGTAAACACGGCGGTTCCCCGTTCTGCCGGTCGGCATCACTGAGTTCTACCGATCCCTGTGATCATCAGTGTGTTTTTTTTTTTTTTTTAGCTTTGATCTCTGTATAAATGTCAATGTTCCCAAAAAATGTCGAAAATGTCTGACATGTCCTCCTCAATATCGCAGTCCTGATAAAAATCGCAAATCGCCGCCATTACTAGAAAAATAAAAAATAGTGAAAACGCCATAAATTCTCATGGTTTGTAAACGCAGAAACTTTTGCGCAAACCAATCAAACGCCAATTGCGATTTATTTATTAATTTTTTTACCACATATATGTAGAAGAATATATATCGGCCAAAACGGATGAATACATTTGTGTGTTTATTTTTATTTTTTGGGATATTTATTATAGCAAAAAGTAAAAAATTGTGATATTTCTTTTTCAAAATTATCGCTCTTTTTTGTGTTTAGCGGTGATCAGAAATGACGCAGAGGTATTCAAATACCACCAAAATAAAGCTCTATTTGTTGGGAAAAAAAGGATGCCAATTTTGTTTGGGTACAACATTGGGCACGACCGTGCAATCTTCAGCTAAATCGACGCAGTGCTGAATCGCAAAAACTGCTCTGATCATTAAGGGGGTAAATCCTTCCGGGGCTGAATTGGTTAATGTGTGCAATATGTGCTGCTTTTTTACTAAAGATCTCTTTAGGGAGAAGAAACGGAGAGATCATTCCCTCTGTACAGAGCACTGTGTTGTTTGCCATTACAGGGCTCTTGGCTGTGATTGGACACAGCTAATCCTGGCCATGAATCATTGGCTGGAACCTGATGACAAAATCCCACTGTGTAATTACAGCGGGAGCCATGGGGGGGGGTTTGGAGGGTGCGCGCCCTGAACTCGGAAGAAGGCAGCAACATACAGGTACGTCGCTGTACCTATAGGCGCTGTCCATTCTCTGTACAATGCGGGCGGCGGTCATAAAGTGGTGAATACACACCCCTGAAAAAACATAGGGCTGCTGTTGTGATGCACTACACTGCGGCCAATATAGATAAGTGGGATGTAACATTCCAATAAAGTTAACATAAAAGGTAAACAGTACAATGTGGTGTAATGCATGCATTGCCCTGTCCCTTATACCATGCACTCCTGTAGGGTAGATGAACTGTCAGCCTAGTGTCAGTGCTGCCAGTGGGCGTCACACATTCTGTAGGTGATGGACAGGGACACATGTTGTCTTACTCATCCTGGCGTCACCCCCTGACCAGCTTGTAATGCTCATCTTAGATGAGTAATCTCATATTCAGCAGTTGATGAGTCACGTGTGATTGACTGACTTCTGTCTCTGTAAATTTCCCGTATGGATTTGTGTTTTGAACTGTCATGTGAAGACGGGTTCAAGTCATAATTCACCGGAGACTCCCTAGATGTGAGGATGGGATCTGTCAGACCTGACAGCTGTCTTCCTGCTTATAGGACTCCTCATTGCCCGTTCTGGGAATTTGCATACGTCTGGTATCGCCATAGCAGCTATAATTAACCGGGGAGATCCGAGATTCCCTTCTTCAAAGAGCTGAAACATCGACTTCACCCATCCAAAAGACTGTACAGAGCGAGGAATATACCTGGGCTTGGCACGTCATTGGACCCGGGTTACCAGGGATCATACAAAATCAAAGATATAAATACAACTGGCACCTGACTTTTGATTGATTTCTGTAATGTTTATAATTGAGGATTGTTGGGGGTCTCCGTTGGGGGGGGGGGGGAGGGGCGCGGTATAAGCGAGCAGTGGAGGGCTGTGGTTTTACTGCCCCTCAACCTCCCACCTAAAGTCTTGCAGCCGTCCAGGGCACTACACTGCACACAAATAAAATTGACGTCCTTTTTTCTCCCACAAATAGAGCTTTCTTTTGGTGGTATTTTATCACCTCTGCAGTTTTTATTTTTTTGCTCTGTGAACAAGAAAAGAGCGAAAATTTTGAAGAAAAAAAATATATATATATTTTTTACTGCTATAAAACACATCCAATAAAAAAATTGAAAAAAAAAATTGAGTTTCTTCATCAATTGAGACAAATATGTATTTTGCTTCATGCTTTTGGTAAGAACAATCCCAATAAGAGTATATTGATTGGTTTGCACAAAAGTTATAGCGTTTACAAACTATGGGATATTTTTCTCTTCATTTTTTTTTTTTTTTACTATTCGCGACTTATAGCGGGGCTGCGATATTGCGGCAGACTTTCTGCTGGGAAGGGGTTAACGGGCGATCAAAGGGTTAACTGTGTGCTTAGCCAGTGTTTGTGTACTGTGTGAGGTGCTTGTACTAGGGGAAGGGATGGATCCATGCCCTTGCTTTGCAGAGACACAGGATCCATGCCTTCCCTACTGACAGAATGGCAATCTGCCTTTTTTACATAGGCAGACTACCGTTCTGTATGGGTAACGAATGATCAGTGGGTGCCGGGAGACATCATGTCCGCGGTACCCGCTGATCGGCTCCCGCTGTGTATAATCACAGTGGGAGCCAAGCGCCGGCAGCGTGCAGCGCTCCCCCTATCTGGAAGAGCCAGGTCACGTATACAGTTGTACTCAGAAGTTTACATACCCTGGCAGAATTTATGATTTTTTTGGCCATTATTCAGAGAATATGAAGGAAAACACAAAAATATTTCTTTCACTCATGGTTCGTGTTTGGCTGAAGCCATTTATTATCAATCAGCTGCGTTTACTCTTTTTAAATCATAATGACAACAGAAACTACCCAAATGACCCTGATCAGACTCAAAGATCAATTTTTTTATTTCAAGAAAAAAAACAATTAAAGACTGTTTTGCAGATTTTCAGACAGAACTGTAATGTATTATATGCTGGCCATACAAAAACAAGGTCTTCCTTTAAAAAAAAAAAAAAAAAAAATGTAATTTTTTTTCATGGATATGATCATTTTATATATAATGCACAATACTGGTAAAAGTTTGCTTTAAATGTAATTGTAATGCCTTCTATTACCTCCAGTTTATCAGCCTCCACCTTCTCTGGGTTCAGATGCCGATCTTCCCTGAGTCTTTAAAGTTGTTTTTTTTTTTTGTTTGTTTTTTTTAAACAAATATGTTCTACTTACCTGCTCTGTGTAATGGTTTTGCACAGAGCAGCCCTGATCCTCTTATGGGGTCCCCCACCGAGGCTTCTGACTCTTCCTGCCTTCAGGATGCCTCAATAGCAAAATAGCAAGCTGCAAAGTATAGTATAAAGCAGGGATATGCAATTAGTGGACCTCCAGATGTTGCAGAACTACAAGTCCCATGAGGCATAGCAGACCCTGACAGCTACAAGCATAACACCCAGAGGCAGAGCACGATGGGACTTGTAGTTTTGCAACAGCTGGAGGTCCGCTAATTGCTTATCCGTGGTATAAAGTGTCTCACTTCCTGTCCAGGACTACATGTCCCATGAGGCATTGTTCCTCACACATTCACAAGTTCTCAGGCACTTATTGACATTTATGGACAGTGTACTGAGCTGTTTGTGTGCTGCACTGTGTCTGCCAGGTATATGCAATTAGCGGATCTCCAGCTGTTGCAAAACTACAAGTCCCATCATGCCTCTGCCTCTGGGTGTCATGCTTGTGGCTGTCAGAGTATTGCTATGCCTCATGGGACTTGTAGTTCTGCAACATCTGGAGGTCCGCTAATTGCATATCCCTGGTGTATACTGACATGTATGGATGGTGTACTGAGCCGTATGTGTGCTGCACTGTATTTCCTGATATGTAAACAAATAATGCATTCTGTATGTAGGCCAACCAATCGGCTAGCTGATTAATCAATTATGAAAATAGTAATCGATTAGTTGACGATTAATCGATTAGTTGTTTCAGCTCTACTTATGAGCACAACTGTGTGTGTGTGTGTATATATAATATATACAGGCAGTCCCCTAGTTATGAACGTCCGACTTACAGAGGGAGACAACAGGAAGTGAGAGGAAATCTCCCCCTAGGAAGGGAAATTCATTCCTGTAAGAGTTATTATGGGAAAAAGGTGACTCCACTGATGCTTTATCACCAATCCTTGTTTCCACAACAACCCAAAATTTTCAAAATCCAATTATCATTGGGACAGAAAGTGAGGTGAAATCTTCTGAACAGAAACATAGACAGCAAAACAAACATTACAGGGGTGCTACCCCTTCCCTATGCTATCCAAAAAGCTTAAAAATATTTGTTTTGGCTGAAGCTACACTTAAAAAATTTACGTGTTCCGACTTACAAACAAATTCAACTTAAGAACAAACCTACAGTCCCTATCTTGTTTGTAACCTGGGGACCGCCTGTATACACACGCATGATCCGATGCACAGCTGCCACCCTGTAGCAGTAAAACTGCTATGGGGCAGACAGCAAGTGGTTATCTTTTATTTTTTTTTATTATTTTTGAGTACAAAAGCGGTAAACCCCTCTCTAGTTTTCTTTTGCTGCTTTTGTCCCAGAGGGGAGATTATTCTTCACTGTCTCCAGACACAAGTAAGAGGAGAGCCCTTGTGACAAGTGTCCCTATTGGATAATTTTTCCTCCTATTCTTGCGGTTTCTCATGTCACTGTCCAGTCACAGGCTGGGGGAGGGAAAGACCTGTAATGCTAGCCACATACACAAGTCGAAAAAAATTGTTTGAACTTGTTTTCGGAAAATTAATCTGTTTCTCGTTGGTTTTTGTTCAATTTTTAACAGGCAAGAAACACATTAACCTTTAAATTCAATGTCTGATTGGCAGACGCTTTCCAAACTTTTCCTTTGCTTTTTCTTTTTTTTTTTGGCTCAAAAACATCACAACTGATATTTTTGATTTGTGCCCATTAACTGGATGAAAAATGAACGACCTGTGCAAATGACAGAATTTCAAACAATTTTACGTCTAGTGTATGGGCACCATAAGTGTTGGCTAACTGCAGCAGAGAAAAATCAGGTCTCCTGTCCTTCCAGACCATGACTGTGTCGTAGGGCAGAGCTGTGCAAGTTTCGGAAACTCAATGCATTTAGGCATCTAGGTGTGGTGAAGACGACTTGCTGAAGTTCAAACGACGGAGCATCAGAATGGGGGAGAACGAAGATTTAAGTGACTTTGAACGTGGCATGGTTGTTGGTGCCAGACGGGCTGGTCTGAGTGTTTCAAAAACTGCTGATCTACTGGGATTTGCATACACAATTATCTGTCGGGTTTACAGAGAATGATCAGAAAAAGAGAAAATATCCAATGAGCGGCAGGTGTGTGAATGAAAATGCCTTGTTGAAATCAAAGGAGAATCGGCAGACTGGTTTAAGATGAGCAACAGTAACTCAAATATCCACTCGTTACACCCATGGTATGCAGAATACCATTTCTGAATGCACAACACATGGAACCTTGACACAGATGGGCTACAGCAGCAGAAGACCACACAGGGTGTCACTCCTGTCAGCTCAGAACAGGAAACTGAGGCTCCAGTTGGCACAGGATCACCAAAATTGGACAATAGAACATTGGAAAAACATTGCTTGGTCTGATGAGTCTGGATTTCAGCTGCGACATTCAGATGGTAGGGTCAGAATGTGGTGTAAACAACATGAAAGCATGGATCCATCCTGCCTTGTATCACCGGTTCAGGCTGGTGGTGTAATGGTGTGGGGGATATTTTCTTGGCACACTTTGGGCCCCTTATTACCAATTGAGCATCGTTTAGATGCCATGGCCTACCTGAGTATTGTTGCTGACCATGTCCATCTCTTTATGACTACAGTGCCCCCATCTTCTGATGGCTCCTTCCAGCAGGATAATGCACCATGTCACAAAGTTCCAATCATCTCACCACTGGACAATGAGGTCACTGCACTCCAATGGCCTCCACACACCCCACATCTCATCCAATAGAGACCCTTTGGGATGTGGTGGAACGGGAGATGCGCATCATGGATGTGCAGCCGACAAATCTGCAGCAACTGTGTGATGCTATCATGTCACTATGGACCAAAATCTCTCAGGAATGTTTCCAACACCTTGTATCTATGCCATGAAGAATGAAGGCAAAAGGAGGTCCAACCCGGTACAAGCAAGGTGTGCCTAATAATGTGGCCGGTGAGTGTGTATTTCATCTTTTTGCCTGGAGCTTGGCATTACATGTAACCAGTCTAATGAACTGACGGCACACATCTGAGCCCGTTTAGTTGTGAGGTGCGGTAATTCACAGACGCAGCTTCCATCTGTTGTGTTTCCCCTTGTTGTTCCGTTGCACATGGCAGGTGTCGCAGTGTTGTGGGGTTATCAGGACTTCAGATTGAGAAGCTGTGGTTTACACATCAGCTTTCTTCTCTGCAGACCCTCTTCCTCCTCCACTCACTCGCTGTGCGTTGTACGAGGAGTGACGTCACCGTGGCACCTGAACCCCCTGCATTCCGGGGTCTTCAAGTCGTCTTCTAATCAGTCTCATCACCTGGGTGCAAGCACTGTGCTCTATTCCTCCATCTTCTTGTGGTTTTTGGGTTGTGACGCACAGCAAACAAAGCTTTCACTTTGGAAAGTGTTCAGAATTTAAAGGGTAATTGTAGGTTTATCATAGTTTGTATCACAGGCCGCCCCCCTTCTTGTCATTTAAAGTGATACTAAACATACATCCTCATTCTGTATGTGGATGATGGCACTGTCATCATTTTAATAAAATGAAAAGTAGAGGTGCGCCGAGTGGTAATTTTGGTGCCGAAAATGACAGCTTTTAAAAAATATGTATAGTTTTATATATAATTGTATTATATGCGACTTTTTAATTAACCACCTCACGCCCGCGCTATAGCCGAATGACGGCTACAGCCCGGGCCTTAATTGCCGGGAGGCCGTCAATAGATGTCCACTGTGACCACTGTGTCAATGAAACTCCGCTGATCATAGATCGGTGTAAGGGGCCAATACCGGCCCCTTACCACGTGATCAGCTGTCACCGGCTTCAGACAGTGGGACATCGGTCCCGCAAGCGGAGAGGCACTGCTGCTGTTCAGTGCCCACCAGTGCCACCTTCAGGTGCACATCAGTGCCACCTACCAGTGCCCATAAGTCCTGCCAATCAGTGTCACCTACCGGCAGGGGAGGGCTTGACAGCCTTAGGCCTGGGGGGGGGGCAAGTCCAGTCAAGTGGCCCATTGAACCACCGAATCGGCTCACCATCCATACCCACCTGGTTTTATAGTGGATATTTATGTTATGAAGCAAGCCAAGTATGATACAATGTGGTAACATAATTTAATATTAATAGCAACAAAGGAGGTTTAACAAAAATAATGCATCAATGCAGCCTGATCGGTGCCCATCAATGCAGCCTGATCGGTGCCCATCAATGCAGCCTGATCGGTGCCCATCAAGGCAGCCTGATCGGTGCCCATCAATGCAGCCTGATCGGTGCCCATCAATGCAGCCTGATCGGTGCCCATCAGCTTAGCCTCACCATTGCTTATCAATGCAGCCTCACCATTGCTATTCGTTACCACTCCGACGTAACTATTCGTTACCACTCCG
>BLSH010331398.1:870120-887962 GCA_018402905.1 Glandirana rugosa | reverse complement strand
TAATGGCGGCGATCTGCGTTTTTTTATTGGGACTTTGATATTGGGGCGGACATGTCGGACATTTTTGACACTTCTTTGGGACCAATGACATTTATACAGCGATCAGAAATTTAAATAGCTACTGATTACTGTATAAATGTCATTGGCAGTGAAGGGGTTAACACTAAGGGGGCAGTGAAGGGGTTAACTGTGTTCCCTGCATGTGTTATAACTGTGTGGGGGTGGGGCTGGCCGCGTGACAATTCTGCAACTGAGCAAATTTCAGTGTTTTTGATTTGATTACATTATTGAATAAATTTTATTAACCACTTCCTTACTGGGCACTTAAACCCCCCTCCTGCCCAGACCAATTTTCAGGTTTCAGCACTGTCGCATTTTGAATGACAATTGCGCGGTCGTGCGACGTTGTCCCCACAAATAGAGTTTTCTTTTGGTGTTATTTGATCACCTCTGCGTTTTTTATTTTTTGCGCTATAAACAAAGAGCGATAATTTTGAAAAAAGAACAATATTTTTTACTTTTTGTTCTAATAAATATCCAAAAAAAAAAAAATTATTCATCGGTTTTGGCCGATTTATATTCTTCCACATATTTTTGGTAAAAAAAATCGCAATCGACGTGTAATGATTGGTTTGCGCAAAAGTTATCGCGTCTACAAACTATGGGAATTGATTTATGGCGTTTTTTATTATTATTATTTTTTTTTTTTTTTACTAGTAATGGCGGCGATCTGCGATTTTTTTTTGTTTTTTTATTGGGACTTTGATATTGGGGGGGGACATGTCGGACATTTTTGACACTTTTTTGGGACCAATGACATTTATACAGCGATCAGAAATTTAAATGTCCACTGATTACTGTATAAATGTCATTGGCAGTGAAGGGGTTAACCTGCAGGGGGCAGTGAAGGGGTTCCCTGGGTGTGTTCTAACTGTGGGGGGGATGGGTTGGCCGGGACATAACAAATCTAACTGATCCCAGTGACAGGGATCAGTAGATCTGCTTGTCCCCTGTCACAGAACAGGGAACCGCCGTGTTTACATTGGCGGTTCCCCGTTCTACAGCTTTGCAGGCGATCGCGGGTCAGGAGTGGACATCGAGTCCGCCCGACCCACGGGCACGCCCACGCAGCGTGCGGCGGCCGCTGCTTGTGAGTGCGCGTAGGGGGCGTGTAAAGGGGCGGGCGTCAATAGACGTCCTCCCAGAGATTCAGATACGTGCTGTAGACGTCTTTCGTCTATAGCGCGGATCTCTAGAGGTTAAGTTAATTATATTATTATTTTTGATAATTATTGTTTTTTATTATAATTTTTTTTTTATATACATTATAATTTATGGTTTCGATATTTTAAACTTTATCATACCCGGGATGTCTACTGCACTCTTGTCTTAAGTGAGTTATTCCTAAGAATTACAGGCCTACAATATAAAACGCCACATTTCTATGCGAAAAAATGTACCAATTTGAAAAGCAAAAATCTGATGTAATCATAACGCCAGGAAGGTGCTGCAAATATTTTCAATTGGTGAAAGGTCTGGGCTGCAGGCAGGCCAGTTGAACACCTGGACTCTTCTACTATAAAGCCTTGCTGTTGTCATAGATGCACTATATGGTTTAGCATTGTCCTGCTGAAATATGTAAGGCCTTCCCTGAAAAAGATGTTATCTGGATGGGAGCATATGCTGCTCTAAAACCTGGATATATCTGTTCGCATTGATGGTGCCTTTCCAGATATGCAACCTGACCATTCCATAAGCTCTAACGCACCCCCATACCATCAGAGATGCTGGCTTTTGAGCTGAAAGCTGATAACAAGCCTGAAGGTCCTTCACCTCTTTAGTTCGGAAGGCGCAGCACCCATGATTGCCAAACAGAATGTCAAATTTTGATTTGCCTGACCACAGAACAGTTTTCCACTTTGCAACAGACCATTTTAATTGAGCTTAGAAGATGGCACATTTACAGTTCATGTACAGATATGACTTCTTTGCATGATGGTCCATTATACCTGAATCTGTGGTCATATGACAGCCCAGGCTCCAGGTCCTCTCTCCTCTGGACTGTAAAGTCAGAGGGTCTTCACAGCCTGGTGATGTTGATGCTTTGGGTGCATTCACCCTGCCTCCAGTTAGATGCGAGAACCCCCCACATCGGGCTGTCTCCCGCAGCTAATCATTGAAACCCCTGCTATGGTTCTTGCATCTAATTCAGTGGTTCTCAACTCCTGTCCTCAGGACCCACTAACAGGCCAGATTTTAAGTATTACCTTGGGGAGATGCAGACTAGAATACTGCAATCACTGAGCAGCAAATTATATCATCTGTGATGTATTTTGGTTATCTTGCAAACCTGGCCTGTTAGTGGGTCCTGAGGACCGGAGTTGAGAACCACTGATCTAATTGGAAGCAGGGTGCATTCACAGTTCTGAATGTGCCCTTATTAGCTGTCCATCTGCACGATTCTTACAGGTCCTGAGGACTCTGGCAGCAGCATTGCTACATCATAATGATAGGGGGTGGCAAGACCGGTCACTGATGGGCTTGGAGTGCAAAGCTGGATCACTGGGTCCCCATTAGCGGAAGAGGCTCTGCAGAGTGTTGTGAAATGGCAGTCAGGTGGGTGGGAGATATGGTCTGAATGTATTTTTCCTGGAAATGGAATTAAAAGTACATCCTGCAATAAAAAAAAGAAACAATAGGAAAGGGAGCTCTGGTCGCATGAGCTTACAATCTAGAGACCCATACACCAGCTGCTGTGTACAGTCAGGATCAGTTGTCCCTTGTGAATATAGGACCACATGTACTCAGCATCAATGTACGTTTGTACAGCTGGAGAATCGCAGCAGCAGCGCAGTGTTCTGACGCCTGGTTTCTGCAGTACTTAGAGAAGGTTTTGCGGTACAGCGACATTGAAGTGGTTAGTTGTACCTGTCAGTAAAACGCAGGAAAGCCTTTGTCACGGTCTGTCTCCTGCAGCATGCGCTTGTTGTGACGGCTCACCTCCTGACACCTGCCTGTGGCTTTCTCAGTGACGTTTTGTTCTTTGTGGCAGCATCTCCATTACCGAGATGTACTATTTTTATAATGGCCCCCAATATTTACTGCCATTTTTAAAAATAATCAAAATAGCAATTTTACACTTTCAGTGCGATGCAGCTGTATGTTGTTGTTTTTTAATTTGCTGGGTTATCCATCTGTAAGATATAGCAGATAGAAACGTTTCTGGGTATTGAAGCAAGACCCCAAATCTGTTAAAAAACAAAAGCAATTATGTAACTTTAACCCTTTCACTGCCAGAACAGTTGTTTGCTGCGTTTTTTGCACACGTTTAAAAAATAATTTTAGGCCTGAAGATTGCATAAAATTCCTAAAACCGTATATACAGTGAGTAAAATAAGTATTGAACACGTCACCATTTTTCTAGGTAAGAATACGTTACCAAAAGTATTGGGTCACCTGCCCTTCCACACACATGAGCTTTAATGGCATCCCAGTCTTAGTCTGTAGGGTTCAATATTGAGTTGGCCCACCCTTTGCAGCTATAACAGCTTCAACTCTTCTGGGAAGGCTGTCCACAAGGTTTAGGAGTGTCTATGGGAATGTTTGACCATTCTTCCAGAAGCACATTTGTGAGGTCAGGCACAAATGTTGGATGAAAAGACCTGGCTCACTCTAATTCATCCCAAAGGTGTTCAGTGGGGTTTAGGTCATGACTCTGTGCAGGCCAGTCAACTTCCTTCACCCCAAACTCGCTCATCCATGTCTTTATGGACCTTGCTTTGTGCAGTGGTCCAAATCATTTGGGGGGGTTATGGTGTGGGGTTGTTTTTCAGGGGTTGGGCTTGGCCCCATAGTTCCAGTGAAGGGAACTCTTAGACCCCTTTCACACTGGGGCCGCGGCTGCACTAGTGGTAAAGCGTCGCTCATTTTAGAGGCGCTTTACCGCTGTTTAAGTAGAGCTTTTTAACCCCTGCTGGGGTGCTTTTAACCCCCAATTCGGGGTTAAGAGCATCCACGTTGCTGCGCTTCCGAAACGATTTTCAGGTGCTTCGGAAATGATGCCCATTCATTCCAATGGGCAGGGGCAGTGGCGGAGCGGTGTATACAGAGCTTTCAAACCGCCCCAAAGATGCTGCTTGCAGGACTTTTTTTTAACCCATCCGGCAAGCGCACCGCCCCAGTTTGAAAGCACTCGGGCATGAGAGGCAGTTTTTAGGTGTTTTACAGGCACTATTTCTAGCTCTAAAACTCCTGAAAACTGCCTCAGTGTGAAAGGGGTCTTAAGGCGTCAGCATACCTAGACATTTTGGACAATTTCATGCTCCCAACTTTGTGGGAACAGTTTGGGGATGGCCCCTTCCTGTTCCAACATGACTGCACAGCAGTGCACAAAGCAAGGCCCATAAAGACATGGATGAGCGTGTTTGGGGTGGAGGAACTTGACTGGCCTGCACAGAATCCTGACCTCAACCTGATAGAACACCTTTGGGATGAATAGGAGTAGAGACTGCGAGCCAGGCCTTCTCATCCAACATCAGGAAAAAAATAAAGTCGGTTGGGACTTTAAATGACACACATGTGGGAATGAAATGAAAGCTGGATCATGATTTAAGGTTTTATTATAAATCATTTTTTGAAACCTAATTGATAATTACATATGAACATGATCAAAGAGATGCAACAGTACTATAATCATGGTATCGAATAAATATACAATATTAAAAATGAGATTCATGATTGGTACAATTTCCCCAATCCATCAATTGGTGTATATACATACAATTGTAAATGCTGATAATGATGATTAACATGGTTCATGACCTCATGATGTCCCAGAGTGGGGGTGCCCCAGTGGAATGGTTGAACAAAATAGATATTTGGGTGAAGTAATTGAAAGCATATGGTATCTCTACGCGTTTCGTGATTTTGTATCACTCATCAGGAGCAAGCTTATATTCTGGAATAAATATTAAACATAGTTGTCAGGTATGCAAACCAAATTGGGATGAAACCCCACCCTCCTAGGGATGGGGACCCATAAATAACCTCTTACCGTGTTGGCACACCATTGGGGCACACAGGACGTCATTTAAAATCTCAACTTACTTTATTTATTTTTTTCTTTATCAAGTATCAGGGATGGAAGCACAGGACCATTAAGCCCTGGCTTCATTTAAAGTCCCAAATTTTCCCCACCCCTGTTTTTCAATAATCAATAGGGATGGACTCACATGATGGTAAATACCTTGCAGTATAATCATGGCCCATTTTTGAACAGTCCCTCCCTGGTTTATATGTTGAACCTCTTTATCAAACAATCTTTACTTCTAAGCTCCTTTATGTTTTAGCCCATATACTACATCATAAAATCAATTAGTATTAAATTGCCTCCCCTGGTTTGGCTCGGCGGTGCGGGGTTGAGGGCGGCCTGGTTGGCGTCGGGTCCGGGAGCTGCGACGCACACTGGGGTTCCCTTTGCCCCGCCTACTTCCATGCGAGGGGGCGGGTCCTTCCCCATTGTGTGTTGGCGCCACGTCACTCAGTCTGACCACGCTGCTTCCTCCTAGAACGCAGCGTCCACTGGGTATCCGCGCTCGCTGGCGCCATTGGGGGCGGGCCGCAGTTTCCCCAGCTATACTCCTAGTCTGGTGGGGGTTCCCATCCCTTTGTTTGCTCCAGCGTGCGTGATGCTGGCGGAGGTTAATGGCGGCGGTGTCTATATCAGGCACACCCGCTGTGGCTTTGGACACCTCCGGCAGCTCCACACCAACCCATGACACGTCTTCTAGGCTTCACATCACCACAGGTAACTCACACCCTTACGCACCTCATTCCTCCACCTGTATTTTCCCCACATTCATTCCTTTCCTAACCAGTTGGTGGGTCCTTCCACCATTCTCTCTCTCTCCCTTCTGTTTTTTTATTCTATCTCTCTTGTCCTGTTTTCTTCACCCTTGTTTTCCCATGTTCCTTTACATCCTCTCCTTCTCACTTCACACTGGTTTTCACTTCACTTCACACCCCCATGGTCATGGATTCTTCATCCCCTCACTCTCACTGGGTTCCCACCTCACCTTTTTTCATGCACATATGTTATATTTATAGGGTTTCCACTTTCATCTATGATTCACAGTCTCTCATCACCGGAGGTCTCCCTGTCCATACCGGGCGTTGCTCTGGGTGAGGCTGCTGCCTTGTCCCCCGCCTCAGCTCCCGGCCCGGGGGAACCTGGGCATCCTGTGCGCCCCAATGGTGTACCGCCGAAGTGCCAACACGGTAAGAGGTTATTTATGGGTCCTCGTCCCTAGGAGGGTGGGGTATCATCCCAATTTGGTTTGCATACCTTTCAACAGCTGACAACTATGTTTAATAATTATTCCAGAATATAAGCTAGCTCCTGATGAGTGATACAAAATCACGAAACGCGTAGAGCTACCATATGCTTTCAATTACTTCACCCAAGTATCTATTTTTTCAATGATTCCACTGGGGCACCCCCACTCTGGGACATCATGAGGTCATGAACCATGTTAAACATCATCGTTATCAGCATTTACAATTGCATGTATATACACCAATTGATGGATCGGGGAAATTGTAGCAATCGTGAATCTAATTTTTAACGTATATTTATTCGATACCATGATTATAGTACTGTTGCATCTCTTTGATCATGTTCATATGTAATTATCAATTATGTTTCAAAAAATATTTATAATAAAACTTTAAATCATGATCCATCTTTCATTTCTTTCCCACATGTGTGTCATTTAGAGTCCCAACCTACTTTATTTTTTTCTTTATCAATTATCAGGGATGGAAGCACAGGGCCATTAAGTCCTGGCTTCATTTAAAGTCCCAAATTTTCCCACCCCCGCTTTTCCCATCCAACATCAGTGGCTGACCTCAGAAATGCACTTCTGGAAGAATGGTCAAACATTCCCATAGACATTCCTAAACCTTTTGGACAGCCTTCCCAGAACAGTTGAAGTTATTTACCTGGGACCAACTCAATATTGAACCCTACGGACTAAGACTGGGATGCCATTAAAGTCCATGAGCGTGTAAAGGCAGGTGTCCCAATACTTTTGGTAATATAGGGTATTTATGTGCTATTGACATGACATTTTCACCATGTCAGTAGCAACCCATGCAATTCATATATACAAATAAGTTCAGAAATGAAGTTATGTGTAATAAAATGGAACGACACAGGGAAAAAGTATTGAACACATGAAATTTTTTTTTAATACTTGGTACAAAATCCTTTGCTGGTAATGACAGCTTCATGACGCCTCCTGTATGGAGAAACGAGTCGCATGCGTTGCTCAGGTGTGATTTGGCCCCATTCTTCCACACATTCTTCAAATCTTGAAGGTTCCGTGGGCCTCTTCTATGAACTCTGATCTTTTGTTCTTTCTATAGATTTTCTATTGGATTCAAGGCAGGTGATTGGCTGGGCCATTCTAGCAGCTTTGTTTTCTTTCTTTGAAACCATTTGAGAGCTTCCTTGGCTTTGTGTTTGGGATCATTGCCTTGCTGAAATGTCCACCCTCATTGCTGTACATGGCTTCCCGCCTCACTACTCTCCTCGAGCTGTCAGCCCTGATGCAAGCAATGGATGTGGATTTCAGCCTGGAGGAGTTGGGTGTTCCTAAGCAGGCTGCATTGCATGCCTAGGTAACACCTATATGAGATGTTAAAGCGGCTGTGAACTGTGGCTGGTAAAAAAGAAAACACCTGTAAGGAAATTGTTTAATGTGCTAGTATGCATCACATACTAGCACATTATGGAAAACTCACCTTAGGATGAAACCCTCCAACGCTGTGCTGTCACCGCTGAGAGGGCTTCCATCTTCCCCCAGTCTTTCTTCCGGGGTCGCGCACACCGGCTGTGTGATTGGCTGGAGCCACGATGACGTCACTCCCACACGCATGTAGCCCTTGGTTCCAGCACGAGGCTCTGAAGTTCCGGCAAGGTATGCCAGACCTTTAGACCCCATTCACACCTGAGCGTTTTGTAAATTGAATATGCTTGAAGCCTGAAGCTACAAAACGCCGGAGGGGGAAAAAAAATCAATGATTCTCTATGAAGATGGTTCACATCTCCACTCAAAAATGCCTGAGACCATACACCTGGAGCTCAAACAAGTTCCGGAGGTATTTTTGTCACGCAAATCGGGCATATTTGGGCATTTCTGGAACATTTGTATTGCCATAGATATCAATGGAAAAGCGTCAGTTGACTTGTGCTTCTCTGGGCGTTTGCAAATGCGCAGACGTGTGACAAAAA
The DNA here is from genome assembly GCA_018402905.1 of Glandirana rugosa. Lineage (NCBI taxonomy): Eukaryota > Metazoa > Chordata > Amphibia > Anura > Ranidae > Glandirana > Glandirana rugosa. The sequence continues at coordinate 879,669 of BLSH010331398.1, read as the reverse complement.
GTTTGAAAAAACGCCCAAAAACGCTACGCTCGGGTGAGAATGCAGTGTCAGAACGCATGCGCCAGTGATGTCACTGGCTGCATGCAGGGTAAATATCTCCTAAATGGTGCACATTTTCGAGATATTCATTTTACCTACTGTAGGTAAAAATCACAAAGCGGGCTTAACTGCCAATTTAAAATGTTACTAATCCCAGGAGCCTGCATTCACTATATCTGGTCTCCCACAGTACACAGGACTTGGAAATGCAATTATTTTAGTAAATTAAAAGCAGTATATAGCAGTCTTGTGACTTCTATCAGTGTCTGCTTAAAGCTTGTAGGAATTTTCATTCTTCTCCGATTGTCCTTTGAGGTTGCCGGACCCCTGACCCTCTGTCTGGACAGTGCTGATTGGCCCTGTGCTGATCACATGCACCCCCCAAAATAACTCTAGCAATACACACCAAACTGAACATGTGCAGAGTGCCCCCAAGGCTATGTTCTATCAGCAGATAGATTGGGACAGTGGAAAAGGGGGAGGATCAGAGAAGACAGGATCAAACAGCTTTTTTACACACTGCAGACAATTAACCCCTTAGGTTCTCCAGTGAGTATAACAAGCGTGCTTTACTGCATATACAGACTGATTTTACTGTTGTGGGTTTAGTAACACTTTAGGCCTCCATGATTGAAAGAACTGAAATTTGTGAATGAAAGGGGTGGGTCAGGGACAGTCGGGAGGAAAGGGCTAGATGATGCTGGCCCACCCTGCAGCCAGGAAACAAGGCAGGAGCTACCTGACTTGCTGTAACTTCTTTTTCACATTGTGAGAAGCTCACAGTGTGCAAATAAATCAGAGTAAGCTATTTCAGTACGGGAGAGGAGCCTGTCCAACCTGGCAAGACTGAAGGTAAGGCTGGAGTTCAGCTTTAAAGAGACAAGTGAACGCTCCCTTCTTCTGGAAGGCATTGAGCCCAGACTGCGATGAGTCGCCCCCCGGTGGCTTGTTCTTGGGTGCCTGGACCCACAGGAAGATATTCGGATGCTGCAAAGGGGTCATTTACTAAAGCTAGAGAGTGCAAAAACCGGTGCAGCTGTGCATGCTAGCCAATCCGCTTCTAACCTCAGCTTGTCCAATCAAGCTTTGACAATAAAACCTTGAAGCTGATTGGCTTCTGTGTGGAGCTGCACCAAATTTTGCACTTTTAAGCTTTAGTAAATCAAACCCAAAGCGTCATTTATCTTGAATTGTACGAGTGTAGCTATTGTATATTTGCAGCAGAATTTGGAGTTTTATTTTTACGTTTCCAAGCGAATTGTTTATGAAAATTCCAAAGCCTTCCTGTCATTAGGCGATTCATTCTCTGTATGAATGACGGAGGCATGTTGCTTCGCCCCTATAGGTTGAATGTAATAATAGACAGTAATTGATTGATTGAGGCTGGCATGGATTGTAATGATAATGGGATGTAAATATGCGGGCCCCGTGTACAATGCCCGGCCTCCTGGATGCGGCCCCAGCCTTTGTTTTGAATCCCATCAATCATTCTCCGGTGCCATTGTGCGCTCGCTCATCTTTAGACTCATGCGGTTTGAAAGACATCCTTTTATAATAAATACATATTTTACATTAATATGCTTGTCACTAGACCCCATTCATATAATTCTCTAGCATTTTATTAGTGTCATATTTTTAAAGCTATTTGTTCACCCCTCGTTATTTAATCAAACAAAAATCTATAGCGGGTTATATGACTGATGTGTTCTCTGCAGGCCGCATCACACAGGTCTGCTCTATAAGTCTGCTCTGTGACCCCTTAGACCACCTTGATAATCTGGGCAACATTTTGAAGAGCGAGGGTCACTTAGTGGTAGTAAATTCCATGCTACCACTTGTAGGTAAGGTGAATATCTCCTAAACTTGCACAGTTTACAAGATATTTAGAGTGCATGCAGCTGATGGCATTATTATTATTATTATTATTATTATTATTATTATTATACAGGATTTATATAGCACTAAGAGTTTATGCAGTGCTTTACAATGTAAAAGGAAGACAATACAGTTACAATACAATAAAATACAAGAGGATCAAGATGGCCCTGCTCAGAAGAGCTTACAATCTAATAGGGTGGGACAGGTAGTAGAAACGGATCTCACTGTGGGGAATGAGTTGATGGAAGCGGTAAAAGATTAGTTGGATGTGTAATAGGCTTCCCTGAAGAGATGAGTTTTCAGGGATTGCCTGAAGGTAGCAAGAGAAGGAGATAGGCGGACAGGTTGAGGTAGAGAGTTCCAGAGGATGGGAGAGGCTCTGGAGAAATCCTGGAGACGAGCATGGGCTCATGAGACATTACCTCCGCATGAGCTCTGAAGGTCCGGCTTACAGTGCTGGACCTTCAGAGCCCATGCCGTAAATGGCGGCTCCTGCGCGCATTTACGGAAGCGACATCATCGCAGCCCAGCCACTCATGTAGCCGGAGGCCGCAAACCCGGAAGAAGGACCAGGGGAAGACGTCAGCCGTCTCAGCGGTGACATTGTGATGCTTGAGGACTTCTTTCTAAAGTAAGGGTGCATACTAAAACATTATGACATTGCCTTGCAGGGATTTTTTTTTTTTAATCATCAGCGGTTTACAATGGCTTTAAAGTGACACTTAAACCCGCATCATAAAAAAGCGATCAATAGATGGCGTATTACATGCTGTTCCTACTCACTCAGTCACTATGAGATTAATTTTCTGTATTCTGCATGAAACCTGGTTGATCCTGCTGCTCTCTATCTCCCCCTTCTGTCCATGTTCCCAATTCAACCAGGGAAGAGCAGTGTTGGCAGCTCTGCACAGTTTTCAGTGAGTTTCTATGCTGAGCATTTCCTCCCTATCACATCTGAGCAGGCCATATGACTAGAGAGTCACACATGTGGGTGTATACACAGTGGTAAATGACAGCCCACTCACTCCTTCCCTCCCCCTCTGTGCCCACTAACCAGCTAAACACAATGGGGGCAGGATATTACCTGTAGATTGATGGAGGCTTCACCTCCTGCTTATTCTAAGGCACAGGCTTGAGGGCCATGCCTGTTACTTTCTCATGGAATTATTAAAAGCTTTTGGGTTATTTTTGGTATTCTTATTGGTTCTATTACATGTGGATTTCTCAATCTTGGTAATATCTACTTTTAATGGGCCCCCTTGTTTTACTTGTTTGCTTTTTTTTTTATTTTAGAGACACCTTCTTTCTTTTTCTGTGCTATCCATTCTTTTTGTTTTTTTCTCTTTTTATCTATATAATTTTCTTTGACATTTTTATAATGGGTCTTGCAGAGATTAATAGAGGAAGTGTTTAGGGGGCTGTAGGGAGCCTTGACTATGGTGGTAGTAATGTATCCCAAGTCACTGACCATCTCTTACAGAATCTCTTCAGCCTCCATCCACAGATGTAGCATGTCTGCAGTTGTTTTAACATCTACTTTAGCATGCCCTTGTGCTCTGACCAGTATTATTTCTTGTCTCTGACTGTTTCCTTCCATATACTGAATTTTATGTGCAGCCTATTGGTGATGTCAGGGGCTCCACTTGAACCTCCCTATATTATAGTGATTGCAAACTCCTTTTTTTAAATAACAAACGGGTATGTTTATTGTTTACCACCCGGAATGGAATTGCTCAGAGTACCCCCAAACCTCCTGTTCTTAGATCCCCCACTTAGCTCCTCCACTTCTCAGTATGCCACTATAGGAGGCCGCTTCCTATCGAGTCCACCCATGGACTCAATCCTGAGGCGCATTGCCTGTATCCATAGACACAGACAGCGCAGTTGGATAAAATATCTTCCTTCCAATACTCCCACAGCGTTTCAATTTTAGGTCAGTCAACAGGTAGGAGAGCACTATACAGGGTCGAGAGAGGTTTGTCTAAATCACCAGGAATCATCCGCTCCTCAATGGGATTAGTCTGGAGGCTAGGCGACTGGGAATGGGTACCTGACAGCATGATGAAGCTGGAGGTAGCGGAACATCATCCAGCCCGGCAGGGGAAACCTCTGAGACAATTGAGAGGATAGCAAAGTACCTGAGGGCATCATTTTCTTTAGTGTCCTAACCCCATAACCTGCCCAAACCTGTGGGTCTGGGATAATACGGAAATGAGACAGAGTGGGGTTACCCCAGAGGGGCTGGGCAGCAGACGCTTGGTTGGGTTGTATAAAGCAGCGTGTGGCAGCCTTCGACACCTGCCAAGTAGCATATGTTGGCCCCAGAACGATGATGTATGCCCATGGTCCCCGATATGCTAAGTTCTGCAAGTCTGACAAGGACCCCCAAAAAGCAGCTTCCAAACGTGGGCGTGTTGGATCTGGAGCTCTGGAACCAACAGTAAACGGAGACCAACACCACCACTCAAAAATACACCTGGAAATTTGGTAATACCAACCCTCCCAACTGCGGTTGGAGAAACAGAGTGGACTTCGCCAAACGGGGGATAGCACCATTCCCAATGAAGGAGTCCACACAACGCTCTGTCTAAAAATTGTACAATTTCTGAATATGTAATTAAATTTAGGAAGGATCTTAATCTTAACAAGACTAATCCTTCCTAATGTGTTTAGCGGAAGACTTGACCAGGAAGTACACTTCTCTTTAAAGTGATTGTAAAGTCTCTTTTTTAATATAATAATAAACCTATTATACTTACCTCCTCTGTGCAGTTGGATTTGCACAGAGAAGCCCGGATCTTCCTCTTCTCATGCCCCTTTTTCGCTGCTCCTGACGCCTCCCTCCTGCCGAGTGCCCCCACAGCAAGCAGCTTGCCATGGGGTCACCCGAGCCAAGTCACAGCTCCTTGTGTTCATACAGACACAGAGCCCCGCCCCGGCCCCGTCCCCTCTCTTCTGATTGGCTAACCGACTTTGACAGCCGTGGGAGCCAGATTGCCGCGTCTCAGCCAATCAGGAGGAGAGTCCCAGATGGCTAAGACACTCGTTGACATTGCTGGAGAGAACTGGGGCTCAGGTGAGTGATTAGGGGGTGCTGGGGAGGCTGCTACACACAGAAGGTTTTTTGCTGTTTTTTAATGCATAGAATGTATTAAGATAAAACACCTTCTGCCTTTACAGCCCTTTTAAGCAGGGACAAAAGAGGGAGAAAGCTGAGGTCATAGTAACCAGAAAGATCTCTAGTAACCTGAATCCCCAGATACCTAAATTCATCCACCCAGCCCAACAGACCTAACCTTGCCACCCGATCGTCGATAGGAAAAAGGCAATTTTTTATTTCTAATAAAGTAAAAAATATGTTCTATTTACCTGCTCTGCGAAATGGTATTATGCGGAGTAATCCCTTACCTGCAGTTCTGTCTGGTCCTTCTCCCCTTCATGTGCCCCCATAACAAGCCATGTGCTGTTGGGGGCACACATGTGGATGAGCTCCTGAGCTGGGCTGTGTATGTCTATAGATGCACACAATGTGGCTTGACCATGCCCCTTTCCCTCCTCGCAGGATTTGACTGGCGGCAGCGGTAGCCAATGGCTCCTGCTGCTGCCGTTGTGTCCTATGAGAAGAGGAAGAGAGGGGAGAAGGGATGCATTCATGTAACATAAAAACCTTTTGCCGTTAAAGCCACTTAAATGCTGTGAAGACTGTGATTTTGTTTCAGCAACATATCAATCACCGTGCGTACGTCTATAACGCATGCAACACGCACCTGTTGGTGTAAGTGTAACCTTAACTTTAAAGCCACATATTGCAAAAAAAATTTTGATCTCTTCTGAATAGATTTTTATGAAACGGTTATGTTTAATATCTCTGTATTAAATACTGATCACACAATGGTGGAGGTAATGCCCCCAGCGCATAACTCTAATCATATTGCAGTCCACGTATTTGCAGGGATGGTGCCCCACACTCTCCTTCAGACCCCAGCCTTGTCCTCCTAGGAATTCATGCAATCAAAAGTCAAGTACAGATGGGAATTTTCTCACTGTACAGATGGTGCGATGGTGACAGCCAAGTATATGACCTGAATCAATTAAGCCATTTCCCCCTAGTATAGACAGTCTAGGAATCTAAGGTAATCCAATATAAAACAGCGAAAGGCCTTGAAGTCTGCCAGTGAAATAGAAGTGCTGAGTGACAGGCAGATTGGTGTGACGTTCCTCACATTCCCGCTGCTCTATTCTCACCCTTCAACCACAGCTGAGCCCGACGCTCCATATGGGTCGCCCGCTTGGATTTTAAATCTCATAATTAACAGACAATTTTTACCAATGGAGATTGACGGTAGCTATTGTTCCTGTGAATTTCTGAAGGTCATAGTCCTGAAAATGTTCTGCAAATATACAAGATCTGCATATGGAGCGTACAGGCCAAGAAGGCTGAATCGTCACCTTTCCTTTTCACTTGATGTTTTTTAGTGTTGGAGGATACATTTTATTGTATTAAATGGTAAAGTTGAAGGCCACATACAGTAAACAGCAGCAGTCTATCAGAATAGCGTTGGTATAAAAAGCATTCCCTAAGCAAACCAAAACTAAACCGGTACCACACCATAAGGATGTTAAAAAATTGTCTTTATTAATACAATCTTAAAGTGGCAGAAGGTCTCTTATCCTAATTAAGGATGGGCTCAGGCTTGTTCAGAACCGAACATGCCAGAGCCCGCCAGGAAGTGAACCCTGCACTGCGCTAATCACAGGCAGTGAGACTTTTCTCCAATGCGCGGCTGCAGCAATCGAGGAAATGTCTCTCTGCCTGTGATTAGTGCAGTGCAGGGTTCACTTCCTGCCGGGCTCAGGCACATTTGGTTCCGAACAAAGCCGAGCCCATCCTTAATCCTAATGCATTCTAGGCATTAAGACAAACTTCTGTGTGCAGCAGCCCCCATAATACTTACCTGATCCCCATCTCGATCCAAAAATGTTGCAGGAGAGCCTCGACTGTCTGGGTCTCTCTCTCTCTCTCTCTCTCTCTCTCTCTCATCCCAATAAGCGTATATTGTTTGGTTTGCGCAAAAGTTATAGCATCTACAAACTATGGCGGGGATATGCAATTAGCGGACCTCCAGCTGTTGCAAAACTACAAGTCCCATGAGGTATAGCAAGACTCTGACAGCCACAAGCATGGCACCCAGAGGCATGATGGGACTTGTAGTTTTGCAACACCTGGAGGTCCGCTAATTGCATATCACTGAAATATGAGATGTATTTATGGAATTACATTTTTTTTTTTTTTTTTTACCAGTAATGGCAGCGGTCAGTGATTTTTAGTGTTGGACAAATCTGACACTAAGTGACACCAATTCAGTGATCAGTGCTAAAAAATGCACTGTTCTGACATTGACTGGGAAGGGTTTAACATTGGGGGCGATCAAAGGTTTAAATGTGTTCCCTGGGAATGCTTGCTAACTGTGAGGGGGGGAGGGGGTGCTTTGACTGGGGGAAGACAGATCAGTGTTCCTGCTTAGCAGAAACACAAGATCTCCATCTTTCCCTGTGACAGAAAGGCAATCTGCCTTGTTTACATAGGCAGACCGCCATTCTGACTCTCTCTCTAATGATCGCTGGGTGTCGGTGAACATCGGGTGCGCCAGACCCGCTGATTGGCTCCCGCTGTGTCCAATCACAGTGGGAGCGGATTGCAGGTGGCATGTGCCTGCCCCAGACCCAGAAATCAAAATCACATACAGGTATGTGATATCACGCTGAAGGGCCGCCCTGCTGCAGTAAATGTACGTGGGCCGGTCTGGAAGCAGTTAAACAAAAGAAAAATATACTATTTTTTAAAAAAATCATGTATATACATGAGCGTATATTGATTTGTCCGTATATCTTTTAGGTTATATAACTTTTAGGTAACTCCACTGAGGCCAGATACTTCACTGGGGACACCTGATGTAATGAGACTCCCAGCTCAGGACACTTGATGTAAGGAGACACTCTACTGGTGACAACTGATGTAGGTAGACACGCTGTCGACGTTATAACTTGTTTAAACCAATCAATAAGTAGAAGTTATAAAAAAGCTTTTTGAAAAAGAAAAGGTAATACAAAAAAACAGAGCCTCTGGGCATTCCCTGGCTCAAGATACACAATAAACAACACAAAACAACTCCTATTAAGCCTCCACTCAGCTCCAAAAAAGGCCCAAATCTCTCTTTAAAAAGTTAAAATCTCAAAAGGGATACATTTCATATGTAATAACATGAATCAACCTGCATTGTCTGTACGACAATTTAAACAAATATGACATAACGTAACCCCAAACATAAATGGGGAGACGTCAAGATGGTTTCTTCAACGCGTTTTGTTGGACAATGCCTGCTTCCTCAGGATAAACACAAGTTTTTAAATGTCTGTTATAAATGTTGACCGAGCATGCAGTATTCTAAAAACCAATGTGGAACAACAAAGCAGTTGACTGAATTGTCCCCAAAACCTGAGGCCTTCCAACAGTGTAAGAAAAGTTCATGAACATATAGACTACTGTCTTCCAGCCCTCTAGCAGCAATACAAACACTCTACTTCAGCCAGCTACTTTGTGGATGCCATTAGCTACATAAGTAAGCAGCCAGATGGATGATACTCTTTTCAGAGAACTGGAGGACCGCAGTTTATATTTTGATGAACTTTGTTTTTATTATACTGCATGCTCTGTCAACATTTCTAGCAGACACTTAAAAAGGTTTGTTTATCCTGAAGAAGCAAGCCTTCTGTGAAACGCGTCAAAGAAAACATTTTTATGACTCCCCGTTTATGTTTAGGGTTACGTTGTGTCATATTTCTCTAGATTGTGGTACAACCTATGCAGATTGATTCATGTTGTTGCATATGGAATTTTTTGCTTTTGGGATCTTAACTTTATAAGATTGTAATAATAAAGACGATTTTTGTTACCTCACTTCTGGTGTGGTACCTTTAACCACTTGCTGACTGCAGTCTGACGGCAACAAGGGGGCTCGTTATCGCAAACCGCCATCATATGACGGCAGCTGCGAGATCGTGCACTGTGAGCATGCGTGCTCACTGTGTTGGGGGGGGGGGGGCAGGAAGCGGATAGGGCGGACTCGTTCGCCGCCGGCTACCTGCGATGCCCCCCCCCCAGCAGTGAAAGAACAGAGGTCCGTGTATGTAAACCCGGATCTCTGTTCTGACAGAGGGGGAAGGGCTGTGACCACAGGCTTCCTGTATATGGAAGCCGTGATCACTCCCCTCCCCCTGCCAGCCCAGCCCACACACATTTAGAACACACTGAGGGAACACAGTTAACCCTTAGAGTGCCCCCTCCAGGTTAACCCCTTCACACTTCCAATGGCATTTACACAGTAATCAGTGCATTTTTATAGCACTGTTCGCTGTATTAATGCCAATGGTCCCAAAAAAAGTGTCAAAATGGTCTGACATGTCCGCCGCAATATCGCAGTACCGCTAAAAATTGCAGATCGCCGCCATTACTAGTAAAAAATAAATAAAAACCCCAGAAATTAATTCTCATCATCCATAAACTCTGCAACTTTTGCGCAAACCAATCAATAAACGCCGATTGTGATTTGTTTTATCACAAATATGAGGAAG
>BLSH010331398.1:858107-870110 GCA_018402905.1 Glandirana rugosa | reverse complement strand
CCTGCGATGCCCCCCCCCCAGCAGTGAAAGAACAGAGGTCCGTGTATGTAAACCCGGATCTCTGTTCTGACAGAGGGGGAAGGGCTGTGACCACAGGCTTCCTGTATATGGAAGCCGTGATCACTCCCCTCCCCCTGCCAGCCCAGCCCACACACATTTAGAACACACTGAGGGAACACAGTTAACCCTTAGAGTGCCCCCTCCAGGTTAACCCCTTCACACTTCCAATGGCATTTACACAGTAATCAGTGCATTTTTATAGCACTGTTCGCTGTATTAATGCCAATGGTCCCAAAAAAAGTGTCAAAATGGTCTGACATGTCCGCCGCAATATCGCAGTACCAGTAAAAATTGCAGATCGCCGCCATTACTAGTAAAAAAAAATAAAAAAAAATAAAAACCCCAGAAATGAATTCTCATCATCCGTAAACGCGGCCACTTTTGCGCAAACCAATCAATAAACGCCGATTGCGATTTTTTTTTTTTTAATCACAAATATGAGGAAGAATATAAATCGGCCAAAAACGGTGAAAAAAAAATGTTTTTTTATATTTTTTTTTTTTGGATTTGTATTTTAGCAAAAAGTAAGAAATTTGGGTTTTTTTGCAAAATTGTCGCTCTTCTTTTGTTTATAGCGGCGATCAGAAATGACGCAGAGGTGATCAAATACCACCAAAAAGAAAGCACTGTTTGCGGGAAAAAAAGGACGCAAATTTTGTTTGGGTACAACATCGCACGACCGCGCAATTGTCAGTTAAAGCGACACAGCGCCGAATCGCAAAAAGGGCTCCGGTCCTAAAGCTGGAAATCCTTCCGGGGCTGAAGTGGTTAAAGCGGTTGTATACCCCAAAAGGCAAAGTAAGCAGGTAGGTAAAATTAATATCTCCTAAACCTCTACGGTTTAGGAGATATTCCACGTGCATGCAGCCGCTGACATCACAGCGCATGCGCAGTAATGTTCTGACGAAGGCCCGGCGGCGGAGGGGGCAAACTTCCAAGGGCAGCGCCCCCCCCCCCCCCTTCCCCCGAAAGGTGGCAAATGTGTTGTTTTTGTAGGTACATTGTTGCATGACCAAGCACTTGTCGTCCAAAGTACGACAGCCTGGGCAGGAAGGGGGTAAAGATGCCCAGTAGGCAAGTAGCTAAACTGACTTTTGCCAAGCCGGGTGGTGCCGACTTTGGCACCACGGCTCAAATTTAAGCCTTTAGAGCTCAGCTTTACCCTCTTGTTTAATTCTTTTGTCTTATTCATCTGGATGTGGAGTGTTTATTGTCATGTCCTTGGTGACTAATGTGTTTTTGCTCTCCAGGCAGCTTGTTACAGGATGAGAGCCGGGCATGACTATCGGTGATTCAGAGAATAGTGCCCGATGTCAGGCAGGTGCATGCAAGGGCCGGGCTGTTAATGAATGTATTTCTAAGTGACACCTGCCGGATTGATTGTGCTGCTTTCCTAGCTGCTGGGATATTGGCAGAGCCGCTGTTCACATCCTCTATGAAACGTCACGGCTCGGAGCGTTCCTGTGTATACAGTCCTGGAGTGCTCTCTGTCAGCAGAGGATTTACTACTCAACTTTGAAGATTGTTTACACAAACCTTACACATATAGGCCTCCCGGGGATCTATAATTGGGGCATTGTAGTTAGTAGAAGATCAAAATAGTTCATATGTCTATCTGTGTGAGCATGCTTACATATTTTCCAGGGGTGCCACTCATACTGTATATCTTCACATCCATAATGGATGCATCAGTGTAATCAAATGAGTTGTGCAAATTTACAATAACAAGATGTGGTGTCTGCTACATCCTGGATTGATAATAAATATTGAACGCATACTTTACAGAGAAGGAGATTCCCAATATACTGAGGGAAAAAAATATTTAAATCTGAACTCCAGCATACGCAAATTCTGTCTAAATCGATTCATCATGTGTATTCTTGAATCTTTGTGTGCTTTGTGTATTTCTTCCAGATCTGTGCAGTAATCCAGTGTGAGACTTAACCTCTATGAAGGAGTTTCCTGTAATAAAGACCGCTCACTGCTGCTCTCTCTACTTGTGCAGGGAGACTGGTCTTGTCTCCGCCCCCTCCTGTAGTTTCCTACAGGCAGCCTGTGGTGGGTGGGGCCTGCAGGGTCCCTCCCACAGGTCTGCTGTCTGCACAGTGATGATGTTGCTGTCATTTTTAGAAGGTAATGACCTATATTGCATAGGCATTTAGTGCACACAAAGTGGATTTTTATCCTTTGTGGCTATTGAGGAATACATTTCAATGAAATGTTTTTTTTGCCCAGCGTTCAGCTTTAACTGCTTACCGACTGCACTATGGCCAAAAGCCTGATACAGAGCAGTCCTCCGGTTCTGGGAGGGTGTCCATGGACGTCCTCCCAGAACCCCGTAGGGTGCGCTCTGTGACTGCAGTGTCCTTTGGACACAGTTGATCACAGATCTTGGGGTAAAGGGCCAATCACAGTGGCTCTTTACCATGTGATCACCTGTGTTTAATCACATCTGGTCACATGTAAACAGACTTGCCTGTTATCTGCAGTCTTTTCCTCCCATACTGTTTCTGTGTGAGGAATGGAGAGCTGATAGCCAGCAAGGCTTTTAGTACATTGTTTACACTGATAATCAGGGCACTGATTGATCATCAATGCCAATTATTGCCCATTAGTGTTTATCAGTGCCGCCTCCTCATCAGTGCAGCCTCTTCGGTGCTCATCCATGCAGCTTGCCAGTGCAGCCTCAGCGCACATCAGTGAACAAGAAAATGTACTTATTTGCAAATTTTTTTTTAACAGAAACTAAGAAAAATGTTTTTTTTTGTTTTCAATACTTTCAGTCTTTTTTGTTTAGTGGTGATTAACCGGTTCCCGACTGGCTTGCGTACATTTACCGCTGCATTGTGGCTCTACTTCACAAATCGCCGTCTATAAATGGCGGCTCGGTCTCATGCCCGCCGCATTTTGCAGGAGTGTGCGCACTCTGCAGGAGTGTGCCCGCGGCTCAGGCGGACCCATTGTCTGTCAGCGAGCCGCGATGACCTGGCAGAGATTTAAAAGGCAGCATTTAAAAGATCTACTGATCCCTGTCATTGGGATCAGTTAGATCTCTTATGCCCATGGTAGTCCTGCCCCCTCACAGAACACGCCCAGGGAACACAGCCACTAAATCTCCCCCTGCAGGTTAACCCCTTCACTGCCAATGACATTTATACAGTAATCAGTAAATGTCATTGGTCGCAAAAAAGTGTCAAAAATGTTTGACATGTCCGCCCCAATATCAAAGTCCCAATTAGAAATCGCAGATTGCCGCCATTACCAGTTAAAAAAAAATTGTAAAAACGGCAGAAATTAATTCTCATGGTTTGTAAACGCGTCAACTTTTGCGCAAACCAATCAAACGCTGATTGCAATTTTTTACCAAAAATATGAAGAAGAATATAAATCGGCCAAAACCGATGAATACATTTTTTTTTTTTATATATTTTTTTTTTGGGCTTTGTATTTTAGCAAAAAGTAAGAAATATATATTTTTTGCAAAATTGTAGCACTTTTTTTGTTTATAGCAGTGATCAGAAGTGACGCAGAGGTGATTGAATACCACCAAAAGAAAGCTCTCTTTGTAGGGAAAAAAGGATGCAAATGTTGTTTGGGTACAACGTCGCACGACTGCGCAATGGTCAGTTAAAGTGACGCAGTGCCGAATCACAAAAAGTGCTCTGGTCCTAACATGGGAAATCCTTCCGGGGCTGAAATGGTTAAAGGATGTAATAATAAATGCACATTTTTTTGCAGGTAAAAAAAATGTGGTCCATTTATTATTTTTTGTTTTGGGAGCCTGTAAAGCATTGCGCCAGTGATGAGCAGATCGCTGATGCCATGTAGGTCTCCTGTAGATCTGCCAGTCGTGCGAGGAAGCCAACACTAACTGAAGGGAAGATTCGATGAACTACCACGGCGCTCACAGCACCATGGTAGTTCATAGAAAACTACAAGCCACAAAGGCACCTTTCAAGGAGAAGGGGGGAACGGCTACCTGTTTTTGACAGGTACCCCTCCCCACTTCCGGGAGACTGCGCCGTCCCTCTCGGAAGTACGACCTCCCTCCTCCACCGCCGGGCCAGTTAGAAAGCGCAGCGCGCTTAGCACATGCACAGTATGAAAGAATGTCGGCGGCAGCACCCGTGAGCCGATCCGAAAATCTCTTGGGGTGCCGACATCACGGGAACCCTGGACGTCAGCAGTGGCAGCGTCCATATTTCTGTCCAGACAGGTTCCTTTGTAATTCATGATCTCATATTTTTATATTGATTTCCTGGCTAAAGTGTTGACTAAACCCCCTTTAGTTGTATGTTTGTTTTATTTACCACATTGGGACCTTGTTCAGTGATGCACAAACCACAGTGTTCCCTGGTTCAAGCATTTCCCTCTTTCTGTGCCCATGGGAGCCTTTTCACACAGTTTGCAGCATGATAGGTTGGTAGCAGACGACAAAATTCATATGGTGAAAGGTTGCACCCCAAAAGTCTGCCAGAAATATTTGTAGCTGGTTTTGTAAAATGCATTTGAGAGGTAAACAAACTACACTAATAGGGCAGTGATTTCTCCCAAGTTCTCAACTTTGGGACACCGAGTCATTTGGGTTCACATAATCACAACTTTTGTCGGCATCCTAACTGGAAGAAGCATCTTCTCATTCATTGTGTGACTGAAATACGTGTTAATAGAAATATCCCATGACTGTTATTTCCAAACACATGCTTCCCCAGAAATTTCCTGTTTTTATTGTCGGCCAGAGGGAAAAGCTTCATTGAATGAAGGAAAGCCGAAACAAGCATTTCAGTCAGACAAAGGGATTATAACTGCACCCCCGATACTATGAATGGAACCTGAGTTTTCCCATTGACTGAAAACTTCCCTCAGGAAGTGGAATAAATAACAATTGGAATTGGCAAGGTCACCTTTTAATATTGCCCCGTGTTTCAGGCTCACTCTCCTTCTCTGTTTGTGTTTTGCAGTGCGGCCGAGGACCAGGCCCAGTCCAAGAAAGCCTTGAAGAAACAACAGAAAGAAGCTGAGAAAGCTGCAAAAAAAGCAGAGAAGCAAGCCAAGCAGGTCAGTAATCAGGCCTGCTTAATGATCTGTAAGAGTCTGAGAGAACGTTTCCTCAGTCAGCATCTGTGATGCTTTCCCCATTTAGGTAAATGTCACCGTGCCTCTGTAAATCTCATCCATGTCCACCTCACTCTACTCTACTCTAGGTCTAGATGACCTATACTTACCTTTCCAGTGCTCTCCAATTGCACCTTCCCTAATGGAATGGACTTCTGTTCAGAAGCCCCCTTCACATTAGAGGTCCCCCATCACATTAGTGATCCTCCTATTATGTCAGAGCCTCCCCTTCACATCAGAGGCCCCTCTATTACGTCAGAGGCCCCTCTGTTACGTCAGAGGCCCCTCTGTTACGTCAGAGGCCCCTCTGTTACGTCAGAGGCCCCCCTGTTACGTCAGAGGCCCCCCCCTGTTGCGTCAGAGGCCCCCCCTGTTGCGTCAGAGGCCCCCCCTGTTGCGTCAGAGGCCCCCCCTGTTGCGTCAGAGGCCCCCCCTGTTGCGTCAGAGGCCCCCCCTGTTGCGTCAGAGGCCCCCCTGTTGCGTCAGAGGCCCCCCTTCACAACAGAGGTCCCATCACATCAGAGGTCCCCTTATACCAGGGGCCCCCATCACATCAGGGGCCCCCCGTCAAATAAGAGTTTCCCCCATATATGAGAGCCTGCCATCACATCAGAGATCCCCCTATTAGGTCAGAGGCTCCCCTTCACATTAGAGGACCCACCACATCAAAGTCCCATCATAACAGAGTCAGAAGCCCCCATCATATCAGAGTTCCCCCCATATATTAGCGCCTCCCTTGACATCAGAGGCCTCTCATCACATCAAAGGTCCCCTTATTATGCCAGAGGCCCCATCACATCAAAGTTCCCTCATCACAGAGTCAGAGGCCCTCCATCAAGTCAGAGTTTCCCCCATATATGAGCGCCTCCCATCACATCAGAGTACCCCCAACACATCAAAGGTCCTCTGCTGGTTATGCCAGAGGTCTTACTATTATACCAGAGGCCCCCCTGTTATCCCAGAGGTCCCCATCACATCAGAGTTTCCCCTAATCTCATCAGAGTCCTCCCTATATATGAGAGCCTCCCATCACATCAGAGTACCGCCATGACAGTGTCACGTGTTAGAGCCTTTCCAATACATCAGAGTCCTCATCACCACAGAGTCCAAGGGGGTCAGATCGGGAGACCTTGGGGGCCATTCAACTGGATTGGTCGTCGTGGGCCGGTTGAATGGCCCCCAAGGTCTCCCAATCTGACCCCCTTAGACTTTTATCTTTGGGGTCATCTGAAGGCAATTGTCTATGCTGTGAAGATACGAGATGTGCAGCACCTGAAATTACGGATACTGAAAGCCTGTGCTAGCATTTCTCCTGTGGTGTTGCTATCAGTGTGTGAAGAGTGGGAGAAGAGGGTTGCATTGACAATCCAACACAATGGGCAGCACATTGGACACATTTTATAAGTGGTCAGAAACTTGTAAATAACTCATGAAAGAATAAAGTTATGTTAAATCCAAGCACACCATTGTTTTTCTTGTGAAATTCCCAATAAGTTTGATGTGTCACATGACCCTCTTCCTATTGAAAAAACAAAAGTTGTATTCAAAATGGCCGACTTCAAAATGGCCACCATGGTCACCTCCCATCTTGAAAAGTTTCCCCCCCTCACATATACTAATGTGCCACAAACAGGAAGTTAATATCACCAACCATTCCCATTTTATTAAGGTGTGTCCATATAAATGGCCCACCCTGTATATTAGACATCTTGTACCAGGCAGGGGGGTTACTTAGATAGCCTTACAGGAAGTGGACTGCACAGGGAGGATATGATGATGCTGAGTTATAGCTCGTTGAGCAGACAGGAAGTGAGATGGTGACACGAGATGATTGAAATCTAGTGGTTCTGAATTTAGGTGTCACCTTGTGACTACACACTGTCAAGGGAGAGGTGGAAGGAAATAAATTGCTACAGTGGCCCAACAGCATTTCAAATATTTCTGCAGTTCAAACTGTTCACATGCAGTGTATATATTGTCATCTGCTTGGCTGGTGTTCTGCTTACACCCAGTTTTACAGACTGTGCTTATTGAGTATAAAATTATTTTAGCAATGGTGTGCCTTAAGGACCAAGCCTATTTTTGACACTTGTTTACAAGTTAAAATCATTTTTTTTGCTAGAAAATTACTTCCCCAAACATTATATATTTTTTTTCAGACACCCTAGAGAATAAAATGGAGATTGTTGCAATACTTTGTCACAACGTATTTGAACAGCGGTCTTACAAACACAATTTTTCTGGAAAAAATACACGTTTTTGAATTAAAAAAATAAGAAATCAGTAAAGTTAGTTTTTTATATTGTGAAAGATAATGTTACGCCGAGTAAATGGATACCCTACATGTCGTGCTTCAAAATTGTGCCCGCTCGTGGAATGGCGACAAACTTTGGCTCTTAAAAATTTTCATAGGCTACGTTTAAAAAAATCTACAGGTTACCAGTTTTGAATTACAGAGGAGGTCTAGTGCTAGAATTATTACTCTCGCTATAATGATCACGGCGATACCTCAGATGTGTGGTTTGAACACCGTTTACATATGTGCGACTTGGCTATGCGGTCACTTTTGTGCTCGAACACAGAGGGACAGGGCGCTTTAATTTTTTTTTCTTTACTTTGTTTTTACACTGTCCCTTTAAAAAAAAAACACTGTTGGATCACTTTTATTCCTATTACATAGAATGTAAACATCCCTTGTAATAGAAAAAAAGCATGACAGTGCCTCTTTAATGTGAGAGCTGGGGTCAAAAAGACATCAGATCTCACATTTACACTTAAAGCAAAAGGAAAAAAAATAGTTTTTTTTTTTTAAATTGTCCCTTTAAGGCCGGAGGGTGGAAGTGACGTTTGATATCGCTCCGGTCCTCCAAGGGCATAGAGTCAAGTGGGGGTTATCTTGACCTCACTCGACTTCCTGCCCATCAGGCCACAGGGCCGGATCATCTCCGCCGTTTCCAACAGCTCCGGTAAGCGGTGGAGACGCCTGGGATGTGGCGGGAGAGGGCACCTCTTCCGCTGCCCATAAAAGTGATCTTGCGGAAAATCCGCCGTGGAGACCGCCCACCGTGAATAACAGAACCGCTCCATTTTTTTGTTTTGGATAGGGTAGTGAAGGGTTTAAAGTCCCTGTCTGGTTACTTTTTTTAGCAGTGAAGAGAAAACCATCACAATAAGAAGTTGATTCTGAAGTCCTATATTAGTAGACAAGTTATCCCAATGGTTTATCGTGCTCTCTTGGTTTTGCTGATATGAGAATGCAGTAAATCCTGCTTCTTGATGTGTTGGTTTTCTCTTCATGGTTTGGTGTTGTACAGTACCACTGTAAAGCCATGTACTCACCCATCTCAAAGTTACCTATGGATTTCTGTGTGTTATTGTTGGAAAAATTGTTATTGGCAGGGTTACTTCTCCTGGTATATACAGATTAAATACAGCACTAGTATCCTAATAGCATGAAAGCAGCCAGCACAACAATAGACATTATTGCATCATGAACATAAAAATTATGTGCAGTGCTAAAAAAGATCTAAATGGCCTTCTGGAGGTATATAAAGTGCAATAGTGCTATATATATATATAAAAACACGTGATTAGGAAAATGTGAAAATGATCAAAAAGTGAAAAAAGTATAATAAAGTAGATAAAATAACAAGGAAGAGATTACAAATATGTAACTCACATAAGTGCATAAATATAATTATACAAAGTGTCCTCACTTTGGAGAGAGATTTCCTTTAATTTCTTGTTTCTCCAGAACAGGAAGTGAAAACTTCCCAGTGGTACACATGCAGACGCAACCCTGATTTAAGTAAGTGCATAAAAAAGTCCATGGCATTAAAATGTATGAGTAGAAAAATTTCTGATGAATTCAGTGCTGAAAAGCCAACAAAAACATAGTGTTCTTTAAAGTAATCCAAAGAAGGAAATTGAGTCCCAATTTCCACAACAGTGATCCCATGCAAAAAGATCCACCACCAATTTGGAAGAGGCTTACCAGAACTAGTGGATTCAATAAGGCTTACGCCCACTGTGCCAACCAGGCAGGGGGTGTATCCACACCGAAAAGGGAAAACCGCTTCCACACCACTTTGTTCTTTAACACCAATGGAAGGTGGTCACTTGGTCTCTTTTATGGGTAGGTCTGTGACAGAGTTACTCTGCATTGTTAACAACCACAAGTCCACAAACAATGCGAACTAACTCTGTCACAGACCTCCCCATAACAGAGACCAAGTGAACACCTTCCATTGCTGTTAAAGAACAAAGTGGCGTGGAAGTGGTTTTCCATTTTCGGTGTGGATACACCTCCTGCCTGGTTGGCACATTGGGCGTAGACCTTATTGAATCCACTAGTTCTGGTAAGCCTCTTCCAAATTGGTGGTGGATCTTTTTGCACGGGATCACTGTTGTGGAAATTGGGACTCTATTTCCTTCTTTAGATTACTTTAAAGCGGAGTTCCACTTGTTTTTTCGTTTATTAAAAGTCAGCAGCTACAAAAAGTGTAGCTGCTGACTTAATAAACAGTGACTTGTCTCCCGGTCCAGTGATGGCTGCGCCTGAAGCCTTGCTTGTCTCCCCCTCCTCCCTGCGGCGCTGTCATTGTAAGTGTGCGCATTCCTAGTGGCCAGGCAATCTTCTGGGACCTGTGACGTGTCCCAGAAGATTGCCAGAAGGGAGGGTCCGCCTAGGAGGAGAGGAGGAGTTGCCTAGGCGGCCCAGAAAGGGAAGACGGAAGAGGGACAGGAAGTCCCTCTGAAAACTGGGGACACCCCCCCCCCCCAAAAAAAAAAAATTACGTGGCATGTAAGGGGGAGTGGATTGCTTAAAGCGGAAGTTCCATTTTTGGATGGGACTCCGCTTTAAAGAACATTGTTTTTGTTGGCTTTTCAGTACTGAATTCACCAGACATTTTTCTTCTCATACATTTTAATTCATTTTACTTTTTTATGCATGCACTTTATCAGGGTTACTTCTGCATGTGTACCACTGGGAAGTTTAAAAAATTAAAGGAAATATCTCTCTAAAGTGAGGACAATTCCAGTCTTAGACAGTTATTACCTAAACATCTGTTCCCATTGGAAGATTTACCATCAACCCTTGCTGTGGTACAACTCTAAAATTTTTTTCCCATCACTTTCTGTCTCAGTGATTATGGTCTCTTGGACCAGCAGGGAGGGTGAATCTCCTCAGCAGGGGCAACGACATTAATAAAAACTTAACAGGAGTTCTAACTCTATGACTCTATCCAAACTTAAAGTGATATTTAAGTCTTGGGGTTTTTTTTGTTTAAAAATAACAAACATGTTATACTCGCCTCCTCTGTGCAGTATTTTTGCAGCCCCGATCCTCCTCTTCTCGGGTCCCTTGCCGGTGCTCCCAGCTCCTGCTGAGTGCCCCCATAACAAGCAGCTTGCTATGGGGCCAGCTGAGCTGCTGCTCTGTGTTCTTTCAGACATTGAGCCGTAGCTTGGCCCTGCCCCTCTCTCTCCTCATTGACTCACTGACTTTGACAGCAGCGAGAGCCAATGGAGCTCACTGCTCTCTCAGCCAATCAGGAGGGAACGTCCCAGACAGCAGAGGCTCTCTCATGCAACATTGCTGGATCGAGATGGGGCTCGGGTGAGTATTAATGGGGCTGCTATGCACAGAAGGTTTTTTATCTTAATGTGTAGAATTCATTAAGGTAAAAACCTTCTGCCTTTAGAACCACTTTAAGATTGTATTAATAAGAGGATTAAAAAAAAACTATTACTATTGCTGAGTTATTTTCAAAGGTGCAGGTGCCAGGGCGCCTTAACCTTCCATTACTATATTAGATTCCAGGACATTTCAGTACTGAATCCTTGTTCCAGAATAGCTACTTACTTAAGAGGAAACCTAAGATAAATATAAGCAGATTGGGAACTTGAATCTTCAAGTCAGCGTATACTCTTCACATGCTTTCTGACAGATACTCTTTAAAGGGTTAGGTAACTTTTAGCAAAAATGAAAAGGTGAACTAACACCCTCCCCACCCCCCGGTCGCCGCTCTACTTACCTCTGTGGGTAATGAGCTGTCATGGCTTCTGGAGCGGATCAGATTGAGTCTCTGTGCTGGCACTGACCAATCAGAAGCACTCTGATCTGTCCCGAAAGCCCTGCAGAAAATAGGGGGAGAAGAGTGGGAATTTCTGATCCCCTGACCGCTGCACCGGCTGGTTGGGTGCTGACAACTCATCGCCCACAAAGGTGAGTACAGCAGGGACCATTGTGAGGGCAGGTGTCATTAAATGGCGAACCACGGTCCAGTTCCGGATCCAGTAACCGTCCTACCCGGATGCAAGCCCCACCAAAGAGTTGCCTTTGTGTCCTCTCCCCGCCGCCGGTTCGCCTGCCAGCCAATGACGCTATCATCTTTAATTAGGTTTGCGGCAGGTCTGTCCCTTCCATAACATTGCAGCATTCACCCCTCCCCGCAGAGCCCTGCCTTGTTCACACAAGACATGAAACACAGCAGCTCTGGGCAAAGAGTGGGGCTTTTCAAGTACAGAAGTGGCAGTGCCAGCAATCAATCACCCACCTTTAGCATGAAAAGTCCCACCCCTTGTCAAGACCTGCCCTTATTCACGTTTTGTATAAATAAGGTAGGGCAGGGTGGGGAGGGGAGTGTGCTGCGGTGTTATGAAAGGAGCAGAACTGCTGCACCTGAGAACCGTTTAACTAAAGATGTCCAATATAGAGAGAGGACTATGATTGCTCAGTCTGATGGTGGGGGGTCTGTGATCGGTCGGTCTGTGATCAGTCAGTGTGTGATGGGGGGTCCATGATAGCGGGGGGGGGGGGGGGGA
>BLSH010331398.1:832582-854011 GCA_018402905.1 Glandirana rugosa | reverse complement strand
CCCCCCCCCCCCCCCCCCCCACTAGATTTGGTACCTTTTAATGCTCACCTGCTGATATGCATGTACCCTTAGCGCAGTGCCAACATGTGGCAATACCCTGCCTTCTTGTTACGGTCAGTGTGGTGCACTCACCCATAAGGTACACAGGGCAGTAGGTGGCCAACAATATATTTGCTCCTACAAACCTGAGGTCATCAGGAAAATTATGATGACCCCTTTTCAGCATTGTATGCTGGACATCCTTGTCGGCAAATGTCCCATAGTGTTCTGGTTTATATGCATCCTTATTATGTGTCTGGAGCTCTTGTCTTTTTCTGTTTCATGGGGAGGCTCTACCTCTTCAACCACTGGCCTTGGGGGTATTTTTTGCACTTAGACAATAGATCCATGACTAAGCTGCAATGATTTATGGTGGGCTGTGTCTGCTTCCAAGACTTTTTATTAATCAAGGCAGTAGCCTTTACCTAAAACATCTCCGATAATATCTAAGGCAAGCCATAGATGATGCAATTATCTTTCCTGCAACGCATGAGAAAATTGCTTGATTCCCCCATTAACACAGTCAGTTTTGATGGGGGAATCTCTCCTGCAGCACTATTGTGTTCTGCCGGTAGGGAGCCTTAACTGCCAGAACATAAGGCCTCATGCATACAGGATGTTTTTTGATGTTTTTACAGCTGCTGTTTTCAGCTGCAGACGGTTTTTTCTACAGTCATTAAACCCTCACATAGGCTGTTATCAACTGTTTTGAGTAGTGACGTTTTTGAGCAGAAAACAAACCCAGGACCAGTGGGTTTTTCAGCTGTAAACACTCAATAACACCGCTCACCAATGTTTTTGAAAGTTTTGTATCCATTGAAAAACAAAACGCCCAAAAACACCAGCGCTAAAAAATGCACAATAACGCTCATTAACGCCCCTGCAAAAACGATCAAAAGAGCTGAAAAAAATCACTGATATGCTACTGACGTTTTTAGGACTTTTTTTTAACATCCTTTGTGCATGAAGCCTAATGGGGGTTACTGCTGGTGGCTATAGCCTCCGGCACTAATTACATGCGAACGATCTGATAGGCTGATTGTACTGACTTCCGTAAATCGAGTTCAGTACAACCAGGCTGCCCATATATAGATAGAATCTTGGCCGGTCCCTGCTGAACTTGCCAAGATTCGATACATCCATGGCAAGTTTTAAATTCGCCCTCACATGATGTCATGAGTATAATGAAGGAAAAAAATTATTCATGATGAGTTCTATTCAGTTCCTGTTTCTTGTTATCTAGGACTTTGCCAAGGACAGATATGGAGTTCCCCCCATGATACAGTCACAGGATAAACCAGGTATGTTCCATTTAAAGTCATAAGATACCCTTTCCACTTTCCACCTCTGGGTGATCAATGTACATTGCATGGATTTTATCAAACTTCGTTACATATGCCTACCAGTTTCAGCTCTGAAGTAGTAGCTCTTTGTTAGATCATATCTCGTGCAGGATTGAATTTGAATGGAGTGACTTATTCATTATTACAGATGTGTTTTAAATCCCACATGCTTGATCCCGCCATGAAGCTGATGCTGCACACCACTAATCACAGGCAGTGAGACATTTTCCGGTTTACAGCTGCAAAGATCAGTAAGTGTCTCACTGCCTGTGATTAGTGGTGTGCAGTGTCGGCTTCCTGGCAGGATCGTGCATGTGGGATTTCAGACACGCCTGAGCCCATCTCTATTCATTATAAGCAGCCGTTGCTCTTTCAGGGTTCTGATGAGAAAAGTTGCAGTGTCTGCATCCTTTTTTGAAGCGATTAACCCTTAGGGAGAATCTCACCAAAAGCTACATCCTTGTTGCAGAGAATGCCCAAAACCTGACTTGTATCTTAGTGCTTAGAGCACTTCACGCTAGCAGGAAATTACATTTTCCTCAACTTTGTAGATCCCTTCTGGCTCCACTTGCCACATACAGTTGGACTTTTTTTAACCTCCCATTATCTACCAGTCATAAGCAAGTTTGGAGTTCAGCTACAGATGCGTTCATCCTAAGCTCATCTCTGTTCATCAATATTGATATCTTCACCCAATCGTCTTCCTGGTTCAGGATATTCTGCCATCTTGGCTGGCCATGCCTGGGTTACATAACTCTAAGCGTGCTCGGGAGTACATTCATCTTGGCAAATGCCGACATAGTACATTGAGCTGCACATGGGCAGCTTAGTGTACATTGTCAAGAGGATTGTGAACAGACAGATAAGAGTCCTTTATTGTGTGTCTCTCTCTCTCTTCTACAATAAAACGCCTGCCTGCACATATTGAATTTTTTAGTCAACTGCTTCCCGCCCACCGTATTGTAGAACGACAGTCTGGTGGGACTGCTCTCATTCTGGGAGGACGTCAAATGACGTCGTCAGATTCTTGCTGCGCCCGCGTGGCGATTGATGGTGAGCTGTGTCCCTCGGATAACGATGATGTAGGCTCTTTACCATGTGATCAGCTGTGTCTAATCACAGTTAATGTCAGGTAAACAAATGCCAGTTATCGGCATTTCCTTTCCTCATCGCTATCAGTGTCTGAGGAAATGAAAGCTGATAACTGGCCCCCTCATGAGTGCCCCCTCATGAGTGCCGCCTCATGAGTGCCGCCTCATGAGTGCCGCCTCATGAGTGCCGCCTCATGAGTGCCGCCTCATGAGTGCCGCCTCATGAGTGCCGCCTCATGAGTGCCCCCTCATGAGTGCCCCCTCATGAGTGCCCCCTCATGAGTGCCCCCTCATGAGTGCCCCCTCATGAGTGCCCCCTCATGAGTGCCCCCTCATGAGTGCCGCCTCATGAGTGCCGCCTCATGAGTGCCGCCTCATGAGTGCCCCTTAACTGCAGCCTAACAGTGCAGCCTCATCAATGCACATCACTGAAGGGAAAAAAATTACACTTTTTTTTTTTAATTTATAACAGAAACGAAGAAAGGGTTTTTTTTTTTTGTGTTGTTTTTGTTGGTCTTTTTTTCATTTGTTTAGAAAAAAATAAAAACCCCAGCAGTGATTAATTACCACCAAAAGAAAGCTCTGTCTGTCTCAAAGAAATGATAAAAATGTCATATGGGCACAGTGTTGCCCGACCACGCAATTGTCATTCAAAGTACAATAGCGCTTAAAGCTGAAAATTGGTCTGGGCAGGAAGGGGGTGAAAGTGCCCGGTATTGAAGTGGTTAAAGTTTCACTTTACGCCAGGTGTTTGTAGACAGTGAGGTTGTTGGTGTCAGTTTAGAATGCCGTTACCCATATTATTTGATGTTCTTCCATTAACAGCTGGCAGCTTGCAGGGGAATTCCACTCAGAGCAAACTCCTCTCTTGGTTTTAATTGCATTACATGTTTCTGCAGGCACCTTAATGTAAAAGACATTTATCACCTGCCCAGGTGCCTTATGCCAGTTTATTTTATGATCAGATGAATTATTAATCCTGAAAATGTTTTCTAACAATCTGTAGTTACATGGTGAGCTACTATCTTTGATTTTAATCTTTATTGTAAACGGTTTCCGTCTAAAGGAAATTGTTATAATATTCCCTAATCAGAATGATTACTGTAGTGACATTTCAGAGAGAGCGTAGAACTTTTCACTTCAGTTCCTGGATAAGAAAAGCTTTAAATCAGTAATGTCCTTTCTACACAAAAACAGAAATGCACACTTATGTACACAGAAATTTGGTCTGAGACTGTTTGGCTTAACCACTTGACCTGCGGAAGGTTTTACCCCTTCATGACCAGTGATTCAGCACTGCGCTAATGTAACCCTTTCACGCTGATGTAACATATATGCACTCGCGGAACTGGGCTTTTTCCCATGGGAGGCGCATGTATGTTTTTCTTCCTTTGTGCTGGGAGCGCGCTGTGCACAGAGACCGGGGTCACACCGAGAGCCCCGAGCCCCGTACTAACGACTGAGACCCGGATCTCCCACTTCTGGGTCACCTGATCCCTGTGGTAGCCTCTCATTGGCTATCACAGTGACCAGTCACTGTGAAACCCGCCCCTGTGTTTTGTTTTTTGTTTTTCTGTGAATGGAGAGATAGATGCATTGTATATTTGTCTTTCCATGCGGAAAGAAAAAGAAAAGTGTTTTTAAAAATAAATAAAATAATAAAAAAATAAAATAAACAGTACCTAGATCAGGTGCAACAAGAAAAGCCGGACAGCCGCACTCTGATATAATACCTTTATTGAATTAAAAAACAGTCCATACAGCAAACAGAATCAGAGGAATCAGATATAGCTAAAGTGTATATTTGATTTAATTTTTTTAATTCAATAAAGGTATTCTATTGGAGTGCGGCTGTCCGGATTTTCTCGTTGCACGTGTTCTGCATACAGAACCAGCACCCATCCAGTGCAGGGGAGGTGAAGCCTTAGGACTGTTACCTGGAGCGGTATACTACCTGTATTAAAAACCTAGATCAAGGTTTGATCTAGGTCAGTG
The DNA here is from genome assembly GCA_018402905.1 of Glandirana rugosa. Lineage (NCBI taxonomy): Eukaryota > Metazoa > Chordata > Amphibia > Anura > Ranidae > Glandirana > Glandirana rugosa. The sequence goes on along the minus strand of BLSH010331398.1, from coordinate 849,543 downwards.
CCAGGGTTTTTGGTCAAGTAAGGGTCCAAGGTCAGGGTTAGTATATTTTGAACAGGATTTTTTTTTCTAATTGGTATCAATGCCAGTTAATGTCAGTGTTAAAATTATTATTATAATACAGGATTTATATAGCACCAACAGTTTACGCAGCGCTTTACAACTTGAGGGTAGAGAGTACAAATACAATACACTTTAATACAGTAGAAATCAGAGGGCCCTGCTCGATAGAGCTTACAATCTAAGAAGGAAGGTCAAGCGATACAAGAGCTAAGGCCTCATGGACACAGGACGTTTTTTTACGTTTTTACACCAGCTGTTTTCAGCTGCAGACATTTTTTTCTACAGTCATTAAACCCTCCATCATGTTATCCTATGTGTTCATGCACAAATAGGCTGTTATCAACTGTTTTAAGCAGTGATGTTTTTGAGCTGTAAAAAACACCCAATACCAGAGGGTCCTGAGAGAAGTTTTTCAGCTGTAAAAACGCTCTAACGCTCACTAACGATCAATAACGGTGCTCACCAACGTTTTTGGAGCTTTTGTATCCATTGAAAAAAAAAAAAAAAAGCTCACTAACGCTCAATAACTCCGCCGCAAAAACGCTCAAAAGAGCTAAAAAAAAAAAATCACTGATAAGCTACTGGCGTTTTTAGGACTTTTTTTAACGTTCTGTGTGCATGAAGCCTAATGATTGTGAGAGATGTGCTAATGGAAGAGATAAATGTACAGTCGTTAGGTGGGGGCCAGATAGGCTTCTCTGAAGAGATGAGTTTTCAGGGATCACCTGAAGGTGGACAAAGTAGGAGAAAGTTGGACAGATTGGGGTAGAGCATTCCAGAGGATGGGAGAGGCTCTGGAGAAGTCCTGGAGGCGAGCATGGGATGAGGTTACAAGGGAGCTAGAGAGCAAGAGGTCTTAGGAGGAGCGAAGAGATTGATTTGGTTGGTATTTTGAGACCAGGTTCGTGATGTAGCTGGGCGCCAAGTTGGGGATGGCTTTATAAGTTATTGTTAGTATCTTGAATTTAATTTGTTGGTTGAGTGGCAGCCAACGGAGAGACTGACAGGGGTGTAGCAGACGCAGAGCAGTTTTTGAGGTGGATAAGCCTGGCAGCAGCATTCATGATGGAATGCGCACGATTGCTTCTGGGCTGTACTAGGGGTACAAACAACAAATAACATACCCATATGTGGTATGTTTGCAATTGTCAGGAGCAGGAGAATTTATTTTGGTTTGTTCTGGGTGGTAGGTAATGGTAGTAGGATAAAAAATATACAGCTAAATTTAAAAATGCATACCTTTTTTTTACTATTTTAGGCCAGTTTTATAAATAAATTAAATAAAAAAAAAAAAAAAATCAGGAGATAGCCATAACTATTTACTACCAAATGAAAGCCCAATTTGTCCTAAAAAAAAAATAAAACGTATAATCCACCTGGATGCACAAAGTAGTTGTGATGATGGGTACGGTTCTACTAACACATGTCAAAATTGTGCTTAGGCATTTCGATTTGTTGTACCCTTATTTGTGAAGGGGTTAACTGGCAATTGTGCGGTCATGCAACACTGTACCCAAATTAAATTTTTATCATTTTTGTTCACACAAAGCTTTCTTTTGGTGGTATTTAATCACCACTGGGTTTTTTATTTTTGCTATATAAACGGTAGAGCTGCACGATTCTGGCTTAGAATAAAGATCACGATTCTCTCACGGTTCTCGCGGCGTATCATCTTACATATACAAAAAAATTGGGCCAATAGCACTGTCTAGTTTATTTTTTCAAAGTCATTTTTCCCAAAAAATTGCGTTTGAAAGACTGCTGCGCAAACACCATGTGACATAAAATATTGCAACAACCATTTTATTCTCGAGGGTCTCTGCTAAAAAAAAAAATATATAATGTTTGGGGGTTCTAAGTACTGTACTTCTAGCAGAAAATACTGGATTTTTACTTGTAAGCAACAAATGTCAGAAAAGATTTAGTCATTGAATGGTTAAACTGAACTCGGATTCATTCCTTTTGATAAGTATAAACATTGTATCTCTTTGCTTATTTTATCAGCATTGATCTCAGATTTGGCAGGAGAGACTCAAGTTAGAATAAGGTTCTGTGCCCATTCACACAGGGGCGACTTGCGATCCGACTTGAGTTGTCAAGTCGCCCCAAGTTGCTTGACATCTGAAATCCCATTGAAGTGAATGGGACTTCAAGGCGACTTCAGGAAAGGTTCCTGTACTACTTGAAGGCAACTTCTATCCGACTTGTGCCCATAGAATTGAAGAGAAGTCGCATCCCCATCTAAATACAAGCGACTTTGTAGGGTAAAAGAATAGAATTTATTCGGGGCAGCCCCCTCTCTCCATTCTCTGATTGGCTACAGGCAAGGTCGTCTGGCATAAGTCGCGTTGTAAGTCACTTGAATTTGCGCTGAAATCGCCTAGCAAAGTCGCGCTGAATTCGGGTCGCCCCTGTGTGAATGCAGACTCCTGGGGAGACTTCAGGCGACCTGCATTGACTTCTGCTTAGTCAAGTCGCGCTGAGTCGCCCCGCAAGTCGGTCTTCATTAACTGCACTGAAAATCGCGGTAATGCCTGATGGATTTCTCGCGGGGGGGGGGGGGGGTTGGTGAATCGAGATCGTGAGGGGTGAATCGAGATTGCGTTTTTATTATGATTAATTGTGCAGCTCTAATAAACGGAAACATAATTTTGAAAAACACATTTGCTAACAAATACATTTAGAGTTGTATGTTTGTGTATGTATGCAAGTTAGGTAGGGACCTTAGGTTGTAAACTCCTCTAGTTCAGGGACTGATGTGAATGTACAGAATATAAAGCACTGTGTGTATTGTCGGAGCTATAAAAAAAAAACCCTAAAATAATCAGGATTGAACTCAGGACTCCGGAGGCAATCTTGTTTACTGCTTATTCTCCGTGCTGTTTGTGTGTGTGTGTGTGTGTGTGTGTGTGTGTGTGTGTGTGTGTGTATATATATATATATATATATATATCTATCTATCTTAGCTAGCAATAGTATAGTGTTATTGAATGAGCGGAAGATGTGAATGGAATAAGGAGAGCTAGGATGTGGTAAGTTATATGATTTATGGAGGTGGTATGTTGTCCTTCTCATTGCTCCAGAAATGACCCCATGTCAGGTTTTACCACTTGTGGCGCACACTGTGCAGTCTGTCCTCTGTGTCCGGTGACCCCCCTCACCTACCCCTGACACGGGCCATGCCGTTATTTTCTGACCGTTCTGTACAAAGAGAGGAAAAAGCTGCTTCAAGCAGAGAGCGCGCACCATTGTGTGCTCACCCCATGCTTTCTATGCATTCAATGTGTATCTGTTTATTTTTACAATGCTGGCAAAATGGAAAGTCGGAAGACTATTTTTTTTTTCCTGCTTAGCTCTTCTGCAACACATTTTGTGGGTATGGAATCCTATAAGAATGTTTCAAATTAATATGCTTTATGTTTTGCACATGAACAGTATCTGATTCATTTTGAGTGTAAGGGCCACTAGAATGCCGTGTGGGAAACCTGCATTTCGTTCTGGTTTCCCACAACGCATTCCAATTGCACTGTCCTTGCGATCTGCAGCGGGTGTCAATGCAAAGTTAACACCCCAAACACAGGTAACATACGCAGTGCTGCACTGGGCCAAATGATACAAAAGTACCATGCATTCCGGTGGCAGTGCATTTCCAAAAAGTAAGACATGCACTACTTTTGGTGTGGTGTGATTTCAGCCCATTCAAAATGAATGAGCTGAAATCACACTGCACAGAACTGCATGTGAGTCGCACAGGAACCCGCAGCACATTGCTGTGTGATTCACATGCAGTTCTCAGTGTGAATGGGCTCTAAAGGTAGGTTTTTGCTTTAAAGCAAAAGCTCAGAATTTCTCTTTTTTGCAAGCTTACATTGGTTCAGTTTGGCTTGATATAAGTATCCATATCTGAGTTCCAGAGGGGCTAATGATACTAAAAATCAAGTAGTCTGCACCTCTCCATCGTCTGGATGCTGCTCTAGCAGCTTCCACTCTGCACACTGATCACAGGTTGTCACTCGCTCTGCACACTGATCACAGGTTGTCACTCGCTCTGCACACTGATCACAGGTTGTCACTTACTCTGCACCAACACAATTCAGAGAATGCCTTGTATTTTTTTGTATGGTGAATACATGGTGTTCCCTGATTGGAGGTGCAATGTGGGGGTGTATGATTTCACAGGGGCTGATTTACTAAAACTGGAGAGTCCAAAATTTAGTGTAGCTGTGCATGGTAGCCAATCAGCTTCTAACTTCAGCTTGTTCAGTTATGTTTTGACAAAAAAAATAAAAACTGGAAGCTGGTTGGTTTCTATGCAGAGCTGCACCAGATTTAAATCAAAGAAGGCCTGTATTCAATGAAAAAAAACACAAGGTGTTCTCTGAATGGCAGTAGTGCTGAGTGATTGAATTCCCCCCTTTGGTCAGGGGGCTGAGGGAAAACCACTTGCACAAAATGCAGTCACTATTGGTGTATGTAGCACAGATGACTTCAGTGATTTCAGCATCCCCAGTAGCCTTCTGTATATCAGATATGGATTCTTACATAGAGCCAAGCTGGACCATTTGTACGTTTACAAAAGAGATAATTCATGGAATTCTGCTTTTTTTTTTTTTTTGTGATTCCTTTATTTTTACGTAGCCTATAGGCATAAAGAAACACTAACAACAAAGATAGATAGCCAATTACATCGTCAATATAACCTACATCAAATGAACTAACCAAAAATAGGTAAATAATAAATAGTAACCCCGGTGAAAGTAAACCTTAGAATGATCCTATATCAAAATTGTGGTATATAGACTACTGCTCACCCCTATGGCAGGGGAGCATGCATCAAGACATTGACAAGTTATCAGAAAAGGGGTACACATGACGAGTCGTGCGTGGAATAAAGTAGAAAACCTTAGGTGAATTCCACTTATGGAGTTCTGCTTTTAAAAAAAATGAATAGTATTGTTCTATCTATGTATATAGTATATACATACATGGTGTCTTTATGTATTTTTGTGTTCGGGACCAGATTTTTCTTAAATTAGGCAAATATATTATTATCAGGTAACATATTGTCACACGTTGATTGATCATACATGCCACTTGCAGCCATCATGTGGCACATTCAAAGTAATTTTTCAGTTAAAGTTGTTGTAAACTCAGAAGGTTTTTTTTTATCTTGCATCTTTTATTCTATGCATTAGTAGAAAAAGCTTTCTGTGTGCAGCAGCCATCCTTATTATTTCCTGAGCCCCATCCCGATCCAGCGATGTTGCACGAGAGACTCGGCTGTCGGGGACTCTCCCCCCTTATTGGCTCAGACAGCAGTAAAGTGCCATTGGCTCCCACTGCTGTCAATCAAAGTCAGTAAGCCACTGAGGAGAGAAGGGGACGGGGCACGGCTCTGTGTTTAATAGACACGGGAAGCTGCGGCTTGGGTGCCCCTATAATAAACTGCCTGCTGTGGGGGCACTCAACAGGAGGGAGGAGCCAGGAGCTCTGAAGAGGAACCCAAGAAGAGGAGGATCCAGGCTACTCTGTGCAAAACCAATTGCACAGAGCAGGAAAGTATGACGTGTTTATTTTTATATATATATATATATATAGACTTTAGTATCACTTTAAAGCCTGCTTTAAATTCAGTTTAAATCCACTAAATAAATTACAGGTCCATTAAAGGTAAAAGGTGTGCAAAAAGCCTTACAGTTCCGATGTACAAAGCATATTCACTGCCATCAAGCTGAAAGTAAAACCTTTTGCTCTCAGTGGAGAAGCAGTGGTATCTCTGCAGATATCGGACACTCCTCCTGCAGTTTTTGATCTATAGCCAGGGGCGTAACGATAGGGGTTGCAGGGGTTGCAATTGCAACCGGGCCCCATGGTCCAGGGGGCCCATGTGCCTCCCTTGTACACCTGAATAGGAGGGATGGCGGGGTGGCATTTAGAGGACCCAATCTCCTCCATTTTCCTCTATCCAGTTTACTTGTCTTCTGCTGTTCCCAGGGCCCCTGTGTGCTTCCCTGGTCCCCCTGGGGCCTGCTGCAGAACTTGTGAAAGGGCCCCACTGCAGTACCGTAATAAAGGGACCCACGATAGGAGTAAAGGGCCCCAGGATGAGTGGGAAGAGGGAAGGGCCCTGGCCAGGGGTCAGGGGGCCCTTCATAATTTCTTGCACCGGGGCCCTGAAGGTTCTAGTTACGCCTCTGTCTATAGCTCTGCAATCAGCAAATCTCACACTTCCTTTTGATTGTAGAGATGTATCCCTGACTTAGCAGAGGTGTGTCAAACCACTGCAGAGAGACCGCTGCTTAAACACAGAGGGGAAGATTCACTAAAGCTGGAGCACTCAGAATCTGGTGCAGCTGTGCATGGTAGCCAATCAGCTTCTAAGTTCATCTTGTTCAATAAAGCTTTGACAAAAAACCTGGAAGCTGATTGGTTTCTATGCAGAGCTGCACCAGATTTTGCACTCTCCAGTTTTAATAAATCTCCACCAGAGAACAAAGGGCCCTTCTCTGCAGCATGTTGGCAGGGGCCAGGCTTTTCTGCTTGGGCTGTGGAATGAAGGTGGATGTGATTCTTGGCTAATGCTCCTCACCTTTTCTTCGTCTTTGAAGAATTGGTCTCAGATACTTCTACTATTGGGCACTCGCCAAGTGATGCCCTCTTATGCCTTGTTTAGTTTACTCCAAACAGTTATTTTGAGGAGGGGGAGTATGGATGCAAACCAGTAAGGAAGGTCCTTGTGGCAGATGAGACGCTGCCCATCTAAGCTATTTAGACTCCTATCAGTGTTTATGGGGAAATTTATGGAGGCTTTTAGTAACGGCTGATGGGATACCTAATGTTCAATGATATCACACCAGATCTGCAGAACATACAGTACATCTACAAGGGGATGAAAGTGTGGAGAAAAGAACAAAGTGTGGAAACATTGAAGCATCTATTATGTTCTGTTGTCATGTTCTATCTGCAGGTGTTTTTTCTGAAAAATCTGTTACTTTCTTGCTGACTCATCTGTACAGGAAAATGAGTTGTGGCCGTACCAACGTAATTCTCGACCGTTTACCTTCCCAGAATGTTGCACACTTTTCGTGTTTCCATTTGATTTTGGACGGCTGTCCTGATGTGAAGCTGTGATAAAGTGGATATAAACCCTGCTTTCTGAAACACTCTGCATCATAATCAATTGCAATTTTAGTAAACGACTTGTTTGCCCCATTTTTAAAGAATCTATCAACCCAGAATTTCATATTCGTGATATGTGCCTGTGGTACCATGTACTTGCGTGAACATGTATCCTGTTCTCTGTGTTTTGCTGCTTTTGTGTGAAATCCATGGTATTTCTACCAGTCCCTCTGCTTTCCTATTAAAAACTGTCCAAACTAGGCATGAGAGCACAGTGTGGTCCGTTCTGGGAACTCAGCCTGATCTTCTCCAATAAATGGACTTGTACTGACACGCCCCCCCCCCCCCCCCTGCACAGCCATTCACAAGGAAGAGCAATGTGCTGCTGCTTTTTCTCCCCCAGCTCTCTGAGCTCTTTATGCAGATGAAAACAGAGGGTATGTGATCACTACACTTTTTTTTCTTTTTATCTATACACAAATGTTTTGCATTTCATTTAAATTGAATGTGTTGTTTCACAAGGTGAGGGTTTACATTTACTTTAATCCTTCCTAGTGTTTCTGACGATTGAAGCGATACCATATGTGTGTGTTGTGTTGTTTGTACCCATAGCCCAGAAACAATAGTGCGCATTTTGCTGTTTTTTTTTTTTTGTCCTACCTAAAACACACTAATACTAATTTAAAAAAAATGTGATCGGTTCCCTCGCGTTCATTTACTGCACTGTGGCAGCGTAGCGTGAATCGCCGTCTATAAACGAGGGAGCGCTCTTGTGGCTGCCGCACTCTGCAGAAGTGTGACCACGGCTTGGGCAGACCCAATGTCCGTCGGCGAGCCGCAATGACCTGGCAGAGAGAGAGAACGGGGAACCGATGTAAACATGACGGTTCCCCGCTCTGTCAGTGGGCATGTAAGAGATCTACTGATCCCTGTCACTGGGATCAGTTAGATCTCTTATGCTCCTGGCAGCCCAGCCCCCTCACAGTTAGAACACGCCCAGGGAACACAGTTAACCCCTAGATCGCGCCCTGCAGGTTAACCCCTTCACTGTCAATGACATTAATACAGTAATCAGTGGATATTTGAATTTCTGATCGCTGTAAAAATGTCATTGGTCCCAAAAAAGTGTCAAAATGGTTTGACATGTCCACTCCAATATCAAAGTGCCGATAAAAATCGCAGATCGCCGCCATTACCAGTAAAAAAAAATAAATAATTCTCATGGTTTGTAAATGTGGCAACTTTTGCGCAAACCAATCAATAAACGCTGATTGTGTTTTTTTTTTTTTTTTTACCAAAAATATGAGGAAGAATATAAATCGGTGAAAACCGATGAATACATTTGTTTTTATATATTTTTTTTTTTGGATTTGTATTTTGGTAAAAAGTAAGAAATTTTTTTTTTTTTTTTTTTTTTTGCAAAATTGTCGGTATTTTTTGTTTATAGCGGTGATCAGAAATGATGCAGCGGTGATCAAATACCACCAAAAGAAATCTCTATTTGTGGGGAAAAAAGGATGCAAATGTTGTTTGGGTACAACGTCGCACGACCGCGCAATTGTCAGTTAAAGCAACGCAGTGCCGAATCCCAAAAAGTGCTCTGGTCCTAACATGGGAAATCCTTACGGGGGTGAAGTGGTTAAAATCCTGGCCAAAATATACTGACCTTAACCCTTGACCCAAACACTAACCTTGGCGCTGACTTAGATCAAACCTTAATCTAGGTATTTTATATTTAGTTTTTTATGGTTTATTTTTTTACACACATTTTTTTCCCTCTTTGCAAGGAGAGAGAAAGATGCATTGTATCTTTCCTTTCCATTCACTGAGCGAGAAACACATGAGTGGGCTTCACAGTGACTGATCATTGTGCTAGCCAATCAGAGACTACCACAGCGATCAGGTGACCCAGAACCGAGAGTTCCAGGTCCCGATCATTCATACGGGACCCAGGGCACCTGGTGAGTCCCTGGTCTCTGTGCAGCGTGCTCCCAGCACAAAGACAGATACACATATATGTGGCTTGACAGCAAAAAGCCCAGTCCAGTGAAGCTGCATATATGTATTATGCCGGTATGAGGGGGGTTAATATATGTTAAAACAGCCACTTGTGGTCCATATCAGAAGCACATGCGACCTGCTGAAAATATAGAAGCTCAAATGGAAGACAGGCAGAGAATGTTACCAGAAAAAAAATAGATACACTAATGGAAGGAGAGCAAAGGATAAGTGCCCATTCACACGACTTGCGATCCGACTTGATGTCTCAAGTCGCTTGACATCTGAAATCCCATTGAAGTGAATGGGAGCCATCTTAATATACACTACTGAAGTCTCTCTGACTTCAAGGCGACTTCAGAAAAGGTTCCTGTACTACTTGGAGGCGACTTCTATCTGACTTGTGCCCATAGAATTGAATAGAAGTCGCCTCCAAGTCGGATCCCCCATCCAAATACAAGCGATTTTATAGTGTTAAAGAATAGAATTTGTTTGGCAGCCCCCTCCCTCCCTTCTCTGATTGGCCACAGGCTAAGTTGTGTTGTAAGTCACCTGAAGTCGCACTGAAATCGCCTAGCAAAGTCGCGCTGAAGTCGGATCGCCCCTGTGTGAATGCAGACTAAGAGTCCAAATTCGTTTAGTAGCTTATACTAAAAGAAAACCAGCCAATGTGTTTCGTGGTCAGAAACAATCCCCCATTCATCAGGGCTTCAGTTATTATCCAACAAAAGTTTTATTGAAAAATTGGAAGAAAAAATACAGCAGCTTACATATTTCAGCGGCAAATATTCACTGATTACACATTCAGCATTTTCACATTACCATGTGAGTATGATCGCATATCAAAACCCTGGACATGTACAATTTGTATACATAAACGTTTAGTTAGAGAAGTTATCCCTTCCCGGGTATATGGTGGTGGATAACCCTACCTGGGCTGTTCGTACACATCAACCCATATTAAAGTGGTTGTCAACTCGTGACAACCACTTTAACCTACAGGTAAGCCTATAATAAGGCCTATAATAAGGCTTACCTGTAGGTGCCCTGCATATCTCCCAAACCTGCACGGTTCAGGAGATATACAGTGTAAGAAATGAGCCGACGTCATTTTGGCACGTGCGCAGTGTGATCGTGCCCTGACTGGCGGCTCCCACGCGACTCCAGCCAGTCACAGAGCCGGAGTCACTGCCCCGGAAGGAAGAGGGGCTGAAGATGGATGCTGCCAGCACAGGAGACAGCGCTGGCCTTCGTTTGCAGGTAAGTGGCACATAATGGGTTACTATGCGATCTACTTTTCAGGGGAATGTAGAAGAAAATCTGTCCATGACTAGAGCCACTGGAGCAAGCTGTGGTACCTCCAGCCATGGTGCCCATAACGTCTCAAATTTATAATCATTACCTCCTATGTTGGTACACCAGCTTTTCCAGTTGGCGTTGTTCATCCACTTTTGTAACCCTCATCCTTCCAATGAACCATGAGAAGTTTTTGGAACAGAACTCTAAGTATAGCTTCTCTAATGTTAGCCTCCTAATCATATTCTTCCAATATTCCCAATAGGCATGCCTTCGGGTCTATCAGGGCTTCAGTTAGAATAAGAACCTTGAATGGACTCAAAATAGAGCTTTAAAGTGTGACTCTACATAAGGAAGCTAATTTCTGGATGAGGAGGGCTTATGGCCAGCAGTATTGGTATGAGTAATCTAGATCAAGATTGCTAATCCTGCTAGCCAGTAACTGTCCTGATGAAAGGGGATTTTTTTTTCATAAGCCCAAGACGTGTTGCCTCTTCCTTTTTTTTTTTTTTTATTTTATTTGTTTTTTGTATAAGCTAATAAATTTGAACTCTCTTACCCTTTGGTCTGATTCTCCTTCCATGAGTGCTTGTCTTTTTTTTTTTTTTCCTAGTAACCTGCAGGGGTAGCCTCGCCTGTTGTGAGCAGCCTAACCTGAGCCAGTAAGCTCTACAGATGTTTTTGTCCCCTCACTATTTTGTATGAACTCACGTCAAAGTCCCAGAGCTTCTTGGATGCTTTTTTCTTCCAGGGAGAGCGTGTTGTCACTTTATAACAAAAGGTGCCTGTTCCAGACACATACCTGGCATGATCACTGGCAACGCAAATGTTGAAAATTATATTTAAAATAACTTTGCATAGTTAGGATAGGATATGGAAGCATATACTGTATAATGCTGCAGGGCTCTACCGAAACTGTGCTCCAGTTCAACGTACACAATACACATTTCACTTTGTCATTTTATCTAAGGCCTACTATAAATCATAGGAAATATCATAGGTTTAAACTGTGCTTTGCTGATGGCTGACAGGTACACTTTGCGGCATGATAGTATACTGATGTACTCTGCATTTAGATTAGTTTTGTGTTTGTTCTCCTCTGTCACATAGTGAATCTTCTTTTCCAGAGAGGGCTTTGGTGAGAGTAAAAGACCTGACAGTTCAAAAAGCCGATGAAGTTGTATGGATTCGTGCCAGGGTCCACACCAGCCGAGCAAAGGGTAAGTGCCGATTTTCTTAATGTATAGTGGAATCCTGTCCTCGGAAACAAAAAATAAAAATATCCTGTGCACTTTTGCTGGGAATGTTCACCTATAAGTAAAATGTTTTAAAAAGGCTTAGTCCACCCGAAGCTGATCCACAAGTGGAAGTTCTGCTTTAAGCACTCCTTACCCCCTTCTATGTCACATTTGGCATGTAATTTTTTTCGGGGGGAAGCAGGTACCCAGTTTTGACGGGTACCTGCTCCCACTTTCACTCGGGCCGCCTAGGTGGGTTGTGCGGAAGTTCTCCCCTCCCCCCCCCCTCCAATCTTCTGGGTCACATCACATGTCCCAGAAGATTTGCCAGGCCATTGAGGAGGCGCAGTGTGACTTGCGCAGTGCACACCCGGCTGTGAAGCCGCAAGCTGTCATAGCCAGGTGCCCACACTTGTAATGCCGGCGCCGGGGAGAAACTAGGGAGAGAGCCGAGGGTTTGGGCTGGCCGCATCACTGGACCATGGGACATGTGAGTGTGTATTTATTAAAAGTCAGCAGATATACTTTCTGTAGCTGCTGACTTTTAATAAACACAAAAACGTCTGGAACTCCGCTTTAAGGCCTCATGCACACTGGACATTTTTACTGCTCCTGTTTTTGGCTTCAGGTGTTTTTTCTACAGCCAGTAAACTCCCCAGCATGTCATCCTACGTGTCCATGCACACATAGGCTTTTATCAGCAGGTTTTGGCATTTTCTGTCTGGAAAAAGAGCCACAGAACTAGAGAGTTTGAAGAGGAGTTTTCAGTTGTAAAAACGCTCCAAAAACCGCTGAAAAAAAGCTGAAAAATGAAGCTGTTTAGTGTTTATGAGCGTTTTTGAGCTTATAAGCTTTTGTGGGAGTATAGTTTTGCAAAAAAAAAAAAGATTAAAAAATGCAAAACGCTTAAAAGTGCTAATGCAAAAATGCTGCAATACACTAAAGATATGTTTTTAACTCAGAATTCTACAGCTAAAGCTACTAGCGTTTTTATAACATCCAGTGTGCATGAGGCCTTAGGGCAATGATGGGGAACCTTGGCACCCCAGATGTTTTGGAACTACATTTCCCATGATGCTCATGCACTCTGCAATGTAGTTTAGCATCATGGGAAATGTAGTTCCAAAACATCTGGGCTGCCAAGGTTCCCCATCACTGCCTTAGGATTTCTGTTTGATCCTGTTGCCTGGGCACTGCCAGCTGCTTAGAACTGAATGCATTCTCAGGCTTTGGGTTATGCTAAGCAGATAAGACTTGCTCTCGTGTTTAGAGTGTACACCCCTTGCTCACAGAGGATGTAAAGATGTAAACTCCTGGTCTCCCAGGTTTAGTAATCCTGTGATTGGTATTATTATTAGTTTATCCTATGGCATTCATAAAGGTCAGCATTGGACAGCAGAATGGTTTCAAAGTCCACTATGAGCAGAACTGTTCCTTGTGCACAAGAGATGCTTGAGTTGGTTGCATTGCTTCTCTACTAAAGGTTTTGATTAGCTGGCATTAGGCTGGCAATAATAATGGGTGGACATGCAGGATTTTTGATGCAGAAGAGACATGCTTGGTCTTGTCTGTATTGAAGCCAGCTCACTGCACAAACTCGGCATTGCTGAATCTGGGAGTGATGTCATCTCTGGCTGGCCAATGCCAGTAGCTGACATTTGAAACACTGAAGAAAGCCGTCTGAAGATGTCAGTGGCCAGCGGGGAGTTTCGGGAATGGTGCCTCGCTGGATTCAAGGTGAGTATAGTTCTGCTTTATAGTTCAAACACCCTCAAATTGACCCGTTTTGCAATTAATGGATATTAAACAACATGCTGTTTAAAAAGTGGTTAAACCCATCAAGCTTGGTAATGGTACACTAGATACAACGCATCACTAATGTACATTACCAAGGAGCGGATATGGTGATGGGTGAAGGTTAACGTGCAGGATAAGGGAGATGAAGGCGTTAGTATACAGATCACATATAGACAGGATGGAGATGGAAGAGTTTAAAACAAAAAAGAAGAAGAGCCTACAATATTTTAAAATCCATCATTGTGAATCTACTGCTGCTGGTTCCTTCATGAAGGTGTAGGCTCTTAGAATGGTCATCACAACAAACACAATGTAAAGAGCTGCTCTCATCGGCTCTGTATGTTGTGCCTGTGATCCAAGCCATCTGTTGACCATTCAGATCAGTTATTCATGGGTGAGTGATGGATGCCCATTTGTTTTTTGGAGTGAGGTTTATAAATGGCACCCAGAAACATATCGCCAACTCCCACCCGTTCTTTAGAATACAGCGGTAGGGTGGCGGTTAAAGATTTTTTTCTTTTTTGTGACTTGTTACTCCCTGATAAAACAAAACCAGATAAAAAATACTTGAAGATTTTTATCACTATATGCTGTAGTGTTTCTGTTTTCTTACTTAAAACCCTGGACCCAGCAGCCATAGTCTCCATCCCTGGGTGTGCTGGCTGCTCTGCAGGCGTGGTACGCATTTCCCAAATGTCATGTTATTTTAGTGCAGCAAAATAAACATTCCTTGACTGTACCAGCCCCGGGATCCATTGTCATAGAAAGGGTATAGGCCATTAGCGATTGTCAAGAGTGCTGAGTGATGGAAAACAAACACTGGCATACAGAGAGAGAAGGACTGCCCTGTTCACTGTACATTCACTATGCAGCACTATGCAGTGGAATGATAGAGGAGAAACCCTATTTACAGGGGGTATGGAAAAGAATCACCCCTTTTTAAAGTGGTTGCCAACCCGTGACAACCACTTTAACCTACAGGTAAGCCTATAATAAGGCTTACCTGTAGGTGCCCTGCATATCTCCCAAACCTGCACTGTTTAGGAGATATGCAGTGTGCCTTAGTCACCGGGTACATGCACAGTGAAGAAACGACCTGAGATTGTGCCGTGACTAGCAGCTCCCGTGCGCATGCGTGGGAGTGATGTCACGTGACTCCGGCTAGTCACAGAGCCAGCGATCATGGCCCCGGAAGGAAGAGGGGCTGAAGATGTATGTGGCCTGGAGCGGGGACATCGCTGGACATCCAATGCAGGTAAGTGGCACATAATGGCTAATATGAGATGCATACTAGCCCATTATGCTTTTGCATTCCAGGGTAACATAGAGGAAGTAAACCCCATCAGGGTTTACTTCCTCTTTATAGTAATAAAATTGTGTTACTTTGCAGCCTGATATGAAGACAGACACAGTTTTTGTTTTATCCAGCTGTATTTACTCAGTGCAACTTATAACATCCAAGTGAAAGATATAACACCAACATGTTAGAAAAAAGAAATTTGATAACAGAATCACTGAGTTGGAAAAAAGATCACTCCCTTATGTCAGTATTTAGTTGGGCCACATTTTGCTTTAATTCCAGCCTTTAGTCTGTTGGGATTTGTCTCTACTAACTTTGCAGATCTAGACTTTGCAATGTTTGCCCGCTCTTCTTTGCAGAACTGCTCAAATTCAGTTAAATTTGATGGTGATCGTTTGTGGGCTGCAGTCTTCAGGTCGTTCCACAGATTTTCATTGGGTTTAAGTCTGGGCTCTTGCTAAGCCATGCAAGGACATTCGCCTTTTTCTCCTTCAACCACTGTGTGGTCATGCTGTGTGGTGTTGCTGTGGGCTTTAGGTCATTGTCATGTTGGAAGGTAAACCTTCTTCCCATTGACAACTTTCTGTCAGAGGGCAGCAGATTTTCCTGAAGAATTTGCCCCATCCATTTTTCTTCTATCCTGACAAGTGCTCCAGTCCCTGCTGCAGACACAGGACGGCTCAAGAGTGAGCCCGCATGAATGTCCCCATAGTAAGTGGCTTTCTATGGGAACACTCCCCAAAGATGAGGAGCCAGGGGGCGCCAGTGGGGGGACCCCAAAAGAGGAGGATCAGGGCTGCTCTGTGCAAAACCATTGCATAGAACAGGTAAGTGTGACATGTTTATTATTTTATTATTTTATGAAATAAAAGCTTTATCATCACTTAAAAGCGGTTGTAAACCACTAGTCCTTTTTTTTTACTCTGCAAGGTAAAGACGTAATGTGCTAGTATGCATTGCATACTAGCACATTATGTTAAGCTTACTTTAAAATGAAGCACTCGTGCCAAGAAGTCAGATCTGGAGGCAGCTTCTATCTTCACCCATCTTGCTTCCGGGTTTGCGGACTCTGGCTCCTTGACTGGCTGGAGCCACGATGACGTCACTCCCGCGCGTGGGAGCTGCCGGCCACAGCACAGGACGTGATGTCACTGGCTGCATGTACACTAAATATCTTCTAAACGGCGCACGTTTAGGAGATATTTACATTATCTATAGGTAAGCCTTATTCTAGGCTTATTATAGGTAAAAGTCATACATGCAAGTTAACTTCCACTTTAAGGCCCCTTTCATATGGGGCAGACTCCGCCAGCTCAGCGGGAATCTGTCCGCTGATCCCCATTGAGCAGGCAGACCGCTTGTCCGTGTCCACTCCACTTATGCAGAGTGAACACAGACACAGCCCACTGTCCTATATTGGCAGTGGGTTCCCCCATCCGTCTGTTTTTGTCAAATCGAATCGGATGTCGGCGGGTGTCAACGGACACATGTTCATTGACACCCACCGTTCCACAGAGGGCAGTGGATGGTCCAATTGGGTCTGCCTAAAAAACTGACAGGTGGTTGATCTGCCTGTGTGAAAGTGACCTAAAGTACACTCTATTCGTTTTTTCCATCCAATCCAGCGGGTTGAAGGAAAATAAACCTGTCAGCTGTTGTGTTCTGACATTGGCTGAGAGCGCTGATCGGGAGCTAGTCGGCTGCTGCTTTTCCAGAATGCTCGTCCGACAGAAGCCAACCGTTTGTCAGACTGCCTGGCTTACACGCGGGCCGAACGTTGGCTAGTTTTTATTTTGGTCCTTGTGTACGAGGCTTAAAGCGGTGTTCCACCCAACTTTAGAACTTGGTCTCAAACGAAAGACCAGCCCTCCACCCCTCATTTTTGAATTTTTTTGTTCACCCTAGTATTAAAACGGGGAACTTCTGCCGTGGCAAGGTACGCCATTTCCCCGTCTGGCTCTGCCCCCCCCCCCCCCCCGTGGCGAAATTCGGAGCATGTGTTCCTGGTTTTATTTTTGATCGGTTGCAAGCCGGGCGCACATTCGGTCCGTCAGACTGTTTGCCAACCGAAGACAGCCTGCTCGTAAGACCTTTTCGTCGTCGGCTGATCGAGGGCTAGTCGCGAGAGTCGGTTACAGTCTTGTGTTGTCGAC
>BLSH010331398.1:800947-827017 GCA_018402905.1 Glandirana rugosa | reverse complement strand
ATGGGACACTATTCCTCCCACTGACAACAATGGGACACTATTCCTCCCACTGACAACAATGGGACACTATTCCTCCCACTGACAACAATGGGACACTATTCATCCCACTGATACCAATGATGGGGCATCGTTTCTCCCACTGACAACAATGGGACACTATTCATCCCACTGATACCAATGATGGGGCATCGTTTCTCCCACTGACAACAATGATGGGGCACTATTCCTCCCACTGACACCAATGGTGTGGGACACTATTCATCCCACTGACACCAATGGTGGGACACTATTCCTCCCACTGACACCAATGGTGGGACACTATTCCTTCCACTGACACCAATGATGGAGCCCTCTTCCTCCCACTGACACCAATGATGGGGCACTATTCCTCCCACTGATACCAATGATGGGACACTATTCCTCTCACTGACACCAATAATGGGACAATATTCCTCCTACTGACACCAATGATGGGGCACTATTCCTCCCACTGACACCAATGATGGGGCACTATTCATCCCACTGACACCAATGGTGGGACACTATTCATCCCACTGACACCAATGGTGGGACACTATTCCTCCCACTTACACCAATGGTGGGACACTATTCCTCCCACTGACACCAATGGTGGGACACTATTCCTCCCACTGACACCAATGATGGAGCCCTCTTCCTCCCACTGACACCAACGATGGGGCACTATTCCTCCCACTGATACCAACGATGGGGCACTCTTCCTCCCACTAACCAACAAGCCTATGGCATTGCTTACTTCCACCAATGCAAGGGCAATTATTACTGCTGTTGGTCACAGTTCAGCCCCCCTAAGGTTTGAAGGGCAGTAAACTGGCCCTTTGTTTCAAAAGATTGAAGACCTCTGCTCTATAGGGACACAGCGGCAGTACGAACACAGCCACTGACAGGTGTGCAGGAGCAGATGAGTGCCCCCCAAGTGCACTGCCTGCATGGACAAATGTGCATGTAATGTGGAGATGCTCTGAATTTTTTTATTTTTGGCCATACATACATTTTACAGTACACTGCATTCGTTTTCTTTTTTCATGCCAAGTACATTATCTGCAAATACGAAAAAAATGATGATTGTTGGCCCTGTCAAAAAACTAGTGAGCTTGAGTTGTAACTGAAATCTCAAACAACATTATCTGCTTTCCTAGCTATCTTGTGTGAATTACAAACACAATAGGAAAGGGGGAAGGACATTTGTAGTCCATGTGTGTAGAGCAGCCAAGAGTGACAGAGTTGCTTCCTCACAGAAACAGTGCAGCAAATGAGGGTGGTCGCCCTAGGACAGGAAGTGAGGGTTGTTGCCCTAGGACAGGAAGTGAGGGTTGTTGCCCTAGGACAGGAAGTGAGGGTTGTCGCCCTAGGACAGGAAGTGAGGGTTGTCGCCCTAGGACAGGAAGTGAGGGTTGTCGCCCTAGGACAGGAAGTGAGGGTTGTCGCCCTAGGACAGGAAGTGAGGGTTGTCACCCTAGGACAGGAAGTGAGGGTTGTCACCCTAGAACGGGAATTGCTGGCAGGATCACCAGGTAGAAGTAAAGGGAAATGTCTGTGAAAGAAAACTGATGCAGCCTCAACATCCAAGTACTGGTAAGCTGCAATATATCACATTTTTGCTCTTGGGTTAGGTGCCCATTAAGGTCCTGTTAAGTCTTCCTAGGACTCAGTAGGTACCATTGATGGCACTTCATAAGTAAGCACTGGGTGTGCCAGAGCCTGAAAAATATTAGACAGTCACTGTAGTAATCATCATGCGATGACCCAGTCAATAGATGGTCGTCACGCTGCACATCATTTTAAAAGGCATAATATTTGTCCTCATATGTTTTGGTTAGTTTGCAAACACGTCTCTCCTCTATCTAAGTAGGGAAAAATGAGCTCCGTGTCCTCTGTGCATCTGAAGTGTTCTTCAGTCATCCCAGCTAAAACAAATTTACATTTAATTGTATATTTATTCGTTCTATTGGAGTGGCCAAGGCGTAAAAATCTGATTTTAAAGGGTAATTAATCTAGCTTGTCTTACAGCGTGATCTTTCTATAAGATGTAAACAGCTGGGATTTCCCAACCTCGGCTCTGATTGTCTGCGCGATTTCCCCAACCATTTATTGAAATATGTTTTTCTTGCCTGAAGGTAGCAGATGGCCCAGCAATGAAAAGGTAATGTTGGCAGGCAGTCCATTGTTGCCAGTTTGTAGTTGAAGTGTACAGCCGTGGCCAAAAGTTTTGAGAATGACACAAATATTCATTTTCACAAAGTCTGCTGCCTCAGTTTTTATGATGGCAATTTGCATATGCTCCAAAATGTTATGAAGAGTGATCAGATGAATTGCAATTACAATTCCTTGAAAAAGTATTCATACCCCTTGAAATTTTCCACATTTTGTCATGTTACAACCAAAAGGTCTCAGAGACATGGGTGTACGTTTAAAAATAAGCAAAACGTCGGGTCAGATGTCAGGGAAAAATCTGCTTTTTTCTGCGTTTTGCATCGGCGTTGATGAGCGTTAGTGAGCGCCGGCATTAATAGGCGGTTTTTAACCTGTTCCTTACCGAGTCATATTAAAATGACATCGGCAGGAACCGCTCGTCGATCCGGGCCGATGTCATATGATCGATCGTGTGCCCGGTCGGCTGTGTCCAATCACAGCCGGTCACTACCGATCTCCACGTGCACGCCGTGGAGGGGGGGCGATCGGGGCTGAGGCTTTTCCCTCGGATAAAGCCCAGCTCTGATCAGTGTAAAGAGCCAATAGAATTGGCTCTTAACCACATGACCGGCTGTGTCAATCACAGCCGGTCATTTGATGTAAACAAACCGCGGTAACGAGGTGTTACAGCGGTCCTCCCTGTCACACACCGATCATGTGTGAGAGGGAGTTTGTGGTAACAGCTTGTTACCGCCTACTGTACACCAAGCACACTGATCACCCCCCCCCCCCCCCCAAATAAAGAGGACCTGTCACCACCCTATCAACGTACCTGTCACCACCCCATCAAAGTACCTGTCACAGCCCATTAGAGTACCTGTCACCTGTCCATCTGTCACCTGTCACTTTTCTACTGCCGTCACTTTTCTATGTTTCTATACCAAAAGAGGTTGTGAGACAGTCAACAGTAAATGGCTTCAAACATGCTTGAGATAAACATAAATCCATAGTCAGACAACAAGGTTAATGTAAAAAAAAAAATAAAAAAAAAAAATAAATAAAAAAAAATAAAATAAAAAGGGGAAGACTCGATGGACTACTCAGTCTTTTTCTGCCGTCACTTTTCTATGTTTCAAAGTACCCAAGTACCTGTCACCTGCCCATCAAAGTACCCGAGTACCTGTCACCAGACCATCAGAGTACCCGAGTACCTGTCACCTGCCCACCAGAGTACCTGTCACCTGCCCACCTGAGTACCCGAGTACCTGTCACCTGCCCACCTGAGTACCCGAGTACCTGTCACCTGCCCACCTGAGTACCCGAGCACCTGTCACCTGCCCTTCAGATTACCTGTCACCAACCCATCTGAGTAACCAAGTACCTATCTGCAGCCCGTCAGAGTACCCAAGTACCTGTCTCCAGCCCATCAAAGTACCCAAGTACCTATCTGCAGCCCATCAAAATACCTGAGTACCTATCTGCAGCCCATGCCTCGTAGAATATACCTTGGGTGTTTGCTTTTTCAAATTTGGGTCAATTTGTGGGTAATTCCACTGTCCTGGTGCTTCGGGGCCTTCAAAAGTGTGATGGGTATGAATTAAATTTTATGTGGAATTTATGCTCCTAGAACGCCTGACGATGCTCCCTGCATGTTTGGCCTCTGTATGTGGCCAGGGTGTGAAAAAGTCTCACACGTGGTATCGCCATACTCGGGACGAGTATATTTTTGGGGGGTAATTTTTGCTATGTACATGTTATGTGTTAGAAATATCTTATAAATTGACCACTTTCTGTAAAAATAAAAGCGGTTTCATTTTCTTACCATGTTTTTTCAAAGACTTGTGAAAAAAAACGAACCATTCAAAAGACTCATAATGCCTCATAGATTATACGTTGGGGTGTTTGCTTTCCAAAATGGGGTCATTTTTTGGGCAATTCCATTGTCCTGGTGCTCCAGGGCCTTCAAAATTGTAATAGGTCATTAGGAAATTAGATGAGAAAATTCTGCTGCTAGAGTGCATGACGGTGCTCCCTGCATGTTGGACCTCTCTATGTGGCCAGGCTGTGACAAAGTCTCACACATGTGGTATCTCAATACTCGGGGACAGTAGCAGAATGTATTTTGGGGTGTAATTGGAAGTATGCATATGCTGTGTGTGAGAAATAACTTATGACAATTTTGTGCAAAAACAAAAAAAATAATTTCTTAATATTCCCAAGAATTGTGGGGAAAAAGTACAACTTCAAAAAATTCGCCATGCCTCTTACTAAATACCTTGGAATGTCTACTTTTCAAAATGGGGTAATTTGGGGGGCATTTGTACTTTCCTGACATTTCAGGGCCTCAAGAAATGAGATAGGCCATCAGTACATCGGGTATGATCAATTTTCAATGATTGGCACCATAGTTTTAGACTCTATAACTTTCACACAGACCAAATAATATACACTTATTTGGGTTATTTTTACCAAAGATAGGTAGCAGTATCGGTTTTGACACAAATTTATGAACAAAAATTACTTCTTTGCAAAATTTTATCACAGAAATTAAAAAAAAAAAAGTTTTTTTTTTTTAATTTTTGCACTTTTTTCACTTATGTCACAAAAAATAAAAAACCCAGAGGTTCTTAAATACCACCAAAAGAAAGCTCTATTTGTGTGAAAAAAATGATAAAAATTTTGTTTGAGTGCAGTGTAGCATGAGAGAGTAATTGTCATTCAAAGTGTGAGAGCGCTGAAAGCTGAAAATTGGTCTGCGCAGGAAGGGGGTATAAACGTCCTGTATTGAAGTGGTTAAAAAACACATTCCTCTGCTATTTTTTAACCTGAAAATGTCGGCGTCAAAAACGCTGGTTAACAAAAGTATGGCGTTAGTGAGCGTTTTGCGGTGTCGGCGTCAAGAAAACGTCAAAACATTACAGCCTCGGAATGCGCTGGTCCCGCGTTATATTTACAGCTCACTAACGCCGATGCCCTCTACAGCTCAAAAACTTTGGCGTTTTTATGGGGCCTTTGAATAACATGGAGAGCTGCAAAAAACGTGGCGTCAAAAAAAGCCTGTGTGTATGAGCGCAAATGGTAAATGTTTTTTGCTGATATGTGATAGACCAACACAAAGTGTCACATAATTGTGAAGTGGAAGGAAAATGTTAAATGGTTTTCCAAATTTTTTACCAATAAATATCTGAAAAGTGTGGTGTGCATTTGTATTCAGCCCCCTTTACTCTGATACCACTAACTAAAATCTAGTGGAACCAATTGCCTTCAGAAGTCACCTAATTAGTAAATAGAGTCCACCTGTGTGTAATGTAATGTCAGTATAAATACAGCTGTTCTATGAAGCCCTTAGAGGTTTGTTAGAGAACCTTAGTTCACAAACGTCATCATGAAGGCCTAGGAACACACCAGACAGGTCAGGGATGAAGTTGTGGAGAAGTTTAAAGCAGGGTTAGGTTATAAAAAAATTTCCAAGCTTTGAACATCTCATAGAGCACTGTTCAATCCATCATCTGAAAATGGAAAGAGTGTGGCACAACTACAAACCTACCAAGATATGGCCCCCACCTAATCTGACAGACTGGGGAAGGAGAACATTAATCAGAGAAGCAGCCAAGAGCCCCATGGTAACTCTGGAGGAGCTGCAGAGATCCACAGCTCAGGTGGGAGAATATGTCCACAGGACAACTATTAGTCGTGCTCTCCACAAATCTGGCCTTTATGGAAGAGTGGCAAGAAGAAAGCCATAAGAAGTCCTGTTTGCAGTTTGCGAGAAGCCATGTGGGGGACACAGCAAATGTGGAAGGAAGAAGGTGCTATGGTCCAGATGAGGCCAAAGTTGAACTTTTTGGCCTAAAAGCAAAACACTATGTGTTGCAGAAAACTAACACTGCACATCACCGTGAACACACCATCCCCACCGTGAAACATGGTGATGGCAGCATACTGTTGTGTGGATGCTTTTCTTCAGCAGGGACAGGGAAGCTGGTCAGAGTTGATGGGTAGATGGATGGAGCCAAAAACAGAGCAATCTTAGAAGAAAATCTGTTAGTCTGCAAAAGTCTTGAGACCTGGGCGGAGGTTCACCTTCCGGCAGGACAACGACCCTAAACATACAGCCAGAGCTACAATGGAATGGTTTGAATCAAAGCATATTCATGTGTTAGAATGGCCCAGTCAAAGTCCAGACCTAAATCCTGGCCTTAAGACTTTAAGGCTATCCATTCTGGTCATGTCCTGCTCCCTTCGATTCTAGCAAACTTGCTATGCTTCACTGTGGTGCTGACCTCATTGATGTGCCCCAGAGTGGGATGTGGATTGACAGGTACTTCCTATTCAGGCCTGGAAGTGCCAAAGTGGGGGGCATTTGAATCCACCCATGGAGCAAATATCATGGGTAGATCGGCTGTCTGCAATCAGTATTGCATATCCTATCAACAGATTTTTTTTTTTACATTTTATTTCTAAACAGATTCTTATCCTTCTTCATAAACTGTGCACTTTTCTTTTTAGGCCCTGAGCAGAACTTTTTTTGTGCTATTAAAATAACTTTAATGTCCATCTTTGTTAATGTTAGCTTTTCTGCCCAGCCCAAGTCCATCATCCTCCACATTCAGAAGGCTAAAATGCTTTGCTGTATACCTGCCATATCCATTAATAAAAATTTTCATTGTGTCAAAGCTGCAACAAAGCCGGACCAAAGTCATACTGATCCGAAATCACGGTAAAATCGCTGCAACATCGCGGCAAAAAATTGTGGTAAAATCGCGTCGCACAAGTGGGAAAGGGGCCTTAGGGTCTCAAGAAATGGGCCGTTACATCAGGTGTGATCAATTTCCAATGATTTGCACCATAGCTTGTAGACTCTATAACTTTCACAAAGACCAAATAATATACACTGATTTGGGGTTTTTTTTACCAAAGATGTGTAGCAGTATAAATTTTGGGCAAAGTTTATGAAGAAAAATTACTAATTTGCAAAATTTTATAACAAAAACAAAGAAAAAGGCATTTTTTACTAAATGTTCAGTGTTTTTGCATTTATAGTGCACAAAATAAAAGAAACAATGGTGATTAAATACCACCAAAAGAAAACTCCATTTGTGTGAAAAAAGGACAAAAATCTAATTTGGGTACAGTGTAGAATGACTGAGTAATTATCATTCAAAATGTGAGAGCGCTGAAAATTGGTCTGGTTGTTAAAGAGGAAGTAAACCCTGATGTAAACCCTGATGGGTTTACTTCCTCTTATTCACCTGCAATGTAAAAGCATCGCATACTAGCCTATTATGTGCCACTTACCTGCCATGGACGCCCGCGCTGTCCCAACAGTAGGAAGCGTCCATCTTCGCCTTTCTTCCTTCCGGGGCCACGAACTCTGGCGCTGTGACTGGCCGGAGTCGCGTGACGTCACTGAAGAAACAGAATGGAGTCGCTTCTTCACTGCGCATGTGCGGAATGACGTTGGCACAGCGTATATCTCCTAAACCGTACAGGTTTAGGAGATATAGGGAACCTACAGGTAAGCCTGATTACAGGCTTACCTGTAGTTTAAAGTGGTTGTGAAGAGTTGACAACCACTTTAAGGGGGTTTAAGTGCCCAGTGGGCAAGTAGTTAAGCTGGACATAGGTGGATCAACTTGGGTACAATCAGCCTGTCCATAAATGGACCAAAATTCTGCCGTTCGCTGCTGAACTGGACAAATTGTGATCCGTATATGGGCTGGCTTTATGCTTTCACTGTGTCTCTTGAAGCTGTACTTTGATTGACAGCTCCAGCTTTTGTTTGGCCTGAAGGGGGTTCACTCTCTATTCATTGTAATTGAGCCATGATTCTTCAGCTCTTGACCAGCTCACTACATTGATTCTACCCTGAAGGGCCACCCATGCCACTCACCCTCTTCAATTAGCCATCAAAGGTGTATCTTCCTCTCGCTCACACAGATGTAATTAGTATTTTGTGCTGTGCTAATTACTGCTAGCAGAAATTCTGGTTTCCAGCCAGTGATATTAATTAGCCTTAAGAAGTGACCAGAAGGTTCTAAGAGAGATGTCCAGTGATTTGTCACAGACTGGCCAAAC
This sequence comes from Glandirana rugosa, assembly GCA_018402905.1. NCBI lineage: Eukaryota > Metazoa > Chordata > Amphibia > Anura > Ranidae > Glandirana > Glandirana rugosa. Next base: position 818,767 of record BLSH010331398.1, on the reverse strand, counting down.
TTGATTTGCCATTCACCAGAGATGGCCCCTGGACTGGCCACAGGCAACACAATAACAATATGGGTTGTTCCCCGGGATCACTTGCCATTATCAAGCCACTTAGGAAGAGCTGCAAAGTGGCCTTAAAGTGGCATTAAACTCAATTAAACCACTAACAGACAGGGTGACGGGCAGAAGAGATCACTAGGACCTCTTCCGTCATAAATGCTTCTCCCTGTCTGTCAGCAGTAACACACACTGAGCTGTGCACGTGCAGCTCAGAGATGGAGGCACACATGACCAGCTGTAGCGCTAACACCGCAGAGCTGGAGGGCTTTGTTTGACAGGTTAGTCTGCCATAATGTGCTAATATGCTGTGCATACTAGCAGATCATGGCATAATCCTCCTGGGGCTCAATCAAAGCTGGTGACAAGGGAGTTGAAGGCGGGGCCGAATCCCACTGTCTGTGTCAATAGATACAGACAGCGAGGCTCGGGAGCGAGCCCGCACGAGTGCTCCCATAGCAAGGACACTGCTATGGGGGTACTTAGCGGGTGAAGGAGCCAGGAGCGCTGGCGGTGGACTGGAGAAGAGGGGGATCAAGGCTGCACTGTGCAAGACTTTTCCACAGAGCAGGTAAGTATTACGTTTTAAAAAGGGGAAAAATAATTATTTAGAATCACTTTAACCGCTGAACGACCGCCCCATGCACATATACTGCAGCAGGGCGGCCGCTCTGTGCCAGATCATGTACCTAGTATGTGATCTGACACTTCCGGGTCTGGGGCCCGTGCCGCGGGCGACCTGCTGTGATTGGACACAGCGGGAGCCAATTAGCAGGTCAGACCGACACGATATTGGGAGAAAGACAGAATGGTGGTCTGCCTATATGAACAAGGCAGACTGCCGTTCTGTGAGAGGGGAATGTACTGATCCCCTTGTTCTTGCGCAGCAGGGACAGGGATCTTTACATTCTCCTAGTCAAAGCACCTCCCCCACAGTTAGTAAGCACTCCCAGAATAAACAAAAATACAGCACACTCACGTCCTGAAGGCTGGGAAAAAGAAAAAAATAAACATGAAAATAAAATGAAAACTAAAACAAAACAAGTGACCAAAAATTATTGGATGTGTTATAAGGTCCAAAGAGGATTAAGTCCCATATAGTCCATAATAGAAATGAATGGGGCCAAATGGCTGTGAAGCTGTCCTCAGAGGCTGCAGGCTGTGAGGAGCAAGGAAGGACTCTGTAGCAATAATAAGAAAAACAGCAGCGCCTCTAAGTGCAGCATTTGAGAATTTATTACAAATAAAATCAAGTAAGTAGATGTTGCACTCACAAAAGTGTAAGGTAAAACAGCATGGGAATGGAGAACTGGGTCATCCACTTGGGTCCGGGTGGAGAAGCCAGCTAGGACGTCCGCTGTATTGTGTCCAGAGCCGGGTGTGCTGGTGGATTCCAGTGTATCCTGGGAACTGCGGACGGTGGAGGAGACGGACACTGGTGCTGGGAGATGACGTCACATCCGGGTCCGCGTCAGGCGGGGATCGCGTGCGTTCGGCCCATCCGTGATCCTTCGTCAGCCTTGGCTGGGGGCACTCCCAGGAAACACATTTAACCCTTTGATCGCCCCTGATGTTAACACTTTCACTGCCAGTGTCAGTAGTACAGTGACCGTGCATTTTTTTTTTTTTTTGCACTGATTACTGTATTAGTGTCGCTGGTCCCCAAAAAGTGTCAGGTCTCCGATTTGTCTGCCACATTATTGCAGTCCCGCTATAAGTCGCTGATCACCACCATTACTAGTAAAAAATAAATAAAATGATCCCATAGTTTGTAGATGCCGTAACATTTGTGCAAACCAATCAATATACTTGTATTGGGATTTTTTTCCTACCAAAAATATGTTGCAAGTACATAAATGACTAAATTGATAAAGAAATTGATTTTTTTTTTTTTTTTATTGGATGTGTTTTATGACAGAAAGTAAAAAATATATAAATTATTTTTTTTCAAAGTTGCCAGTCTTTTCTTGCATATAGCGCAAAAAATAAAAACCGCAGAGGTGATCAAATACCACCTAAAAGAAAGCTCTATTTGTGGAAAAATAAGGACATCAATTTTATTTGGGTACAGCGTCACACGACCGCGCAATTGTCAGTTAAAGTTTTGCAGTGCCGTATCGCAAAAAATGGCCTGGTAATGAAGGGGGGGGGTAAATTTTCCAGAGCTGAAGTGGTTAAAGCAGTGTTAAACCCTCAGCGTTTTGTAATTTAACACCTTGAACACAATAAAATAAGTATTCCCCAGTAACTTATTTGTTTAAGTTCTTACCCCAGGACATGCAGTTTACAACTTTTAATGCTGCTGGCTTCTGCTGTCTCAGTGCTTCTTCTCAAGAAAGAGTTAACAGTGGACAGTGCAGTCTGTTCGCTTAAGGAAGGGAGAGAGGATAAAGAGAGCGGAGCAGAAGTGTGCCTTACCATTCTAAACTATGGGGCTGTGAGTGTCTGTGAAAGCACACGGTGCAGGAAGACACAACCTTATTCCATCAATTCAGGGTGGCTCAATAGGACGCTGCAAGAGAAAGGAGCCACCCTGAAACAGGAAACCTGGGGCAGCGGTCATGGTCCATGTTACATTTCTAAATATGATTATGGTTTTTATTTAAACAAATAGGTGCCTCATTTAAAGTGTTACTAAACCCAGCAATATAAAAACAATTCATCTGCCACCCCCCACAGTGCACACAGCTCAGTTCACAAATAAACAATCACTGCCTCTAGAAATGCACTGCAGTCTGTGTCCATGTGAAACAGCAAGATCGAACAGAGCATGTGCAACCTTTCCACCCTGCCTGCATGTAGTATATTATAGTAGAGTCTAATATAGTAGATAGGGCAAGAAGGACGTATCTGGCCATACAAGATCAAACAGCCTTTTTACACATAGGTTGAAAAAAGACACAAGTCCATCCAGTTCAACCAAAACAATAAAACAGAAAAATGATATATAACCATACAATCCCTTATACAAGCCTTCACCCACAGTTGATCCAGAGGAAGGCAAAAAAACCCCAGCAAAGAATGACCTAATTTGCTATAGTGGGGGGAAAAAATCCTTCCTGATCCCCCGAGAGGCAATCGGATTCACTCTGGATCAACTTTATCTAAAAATGTTAGTATCCAATTATATTATTTACATTAAGAATCCAGGCCTTTTTTAAAGCAATCAACTGTGCTGGCCAAAACCACCTCTGGAGGGAGTTTATTCAACATTTTCACAGCTCTTACTGTGAAGAAACCTTTCCGTATTTGGAGATGAAATTTTTTTTCATCTAGACGTAAAGAGTGCCCCCTTGTCCTCTGTGATGATCTTAAAGTAAATAACTCAACACCAAGTTCACTATATGGACCACTTATATACTTGTACATGTTGATTATAGCCCCTCTTAATCTCCTCTTCTCAAGAGAGAATAAATACACAATACAGAAGATAAACCCCTTCAGTTACACAGTGAGTATAACAAGCATGCTGCTCTGCATATACAGATGCACAGATTTTACTGTTGTGGGTTTAGTAACCCTTTAATAAAAGCAGTACTCCTTGCAGTTACCTCTCACAGTTCTATGATGTGTGTTGTGGAGTTTGACATACGAGGAGTACAGGAGTATTGCTCTGCATTTTCAGTAGGTAGGTACACATGACACTTTCAGCAGGCTTTTGATATCGCCAGTGTCAAGTTATGCAGAATCCTCACAGTAAGTCTTCGGCTTCAGTGTCCACAAACATGGTGACAATGCTTTTTCTGGCATTGTATAGTTTTTCTCCATTTCCTCAGTTTCTTTATGAGGAAGAGCCAGTAATAGATGTTTAGTCTCCAGACACTCGCAGAGGTCCATGTTTAGGAAGACAGATGTCACATTTATGTAGACATGAAAATGAGTCACCAAAACAAAGTTTTATCTACCAGTCTGGATGCGTTTGATGTCACAGTCTGAGCCACAAGCAACTGACCCCTAACTGAGTCTGTGAAAAAAAAAATTCAAAGTTAGGAATGTATTATTTCACATTATAAAATTGCTGTGCAAATCCCAAACACGGCACTACCTGCACGGAGTTTGCATGTTCTCCCTGTGCCTGTGAGGGTTTCCTCCGGGTGCTCTGGTTTCCTCCCACCCTGCAAAGACATGCTGGTAGGTTGATTGGATCCTGTCTAAATTGGCCCTAATATGTGTATGAATGTGAGTTAAGAACCGATTGTAAGCTCCTTGAGGGCAGGGGCTGATGAATGTCCAATATACAGTGGATGTAAAAAGTCTACACACCCCTGTTAAAATGTCAGGTTTCTGTGATGTATAAAAATGAGACAAAGATAAATCATTTCAGAACTTTTTCCACCTTTAATGTGACCCATAAACTGTACAACTCCGTTGAAAAACATACTGAAATCTTTTTTTTTGGGGGGGGGGGGGGTAAAACTAAAAAAATGTTGTTGCATAAGTGTGCGCACTTATAACTGAGGATGTAGCTGTGTTCAGAATTAAGTAATCACATTCATACTCGTGTTAAATAGGAGTCAGTACACACCTGCCATCATTTAAAATGCTTCTGATTAACCCCAAATAAAGTTCAGCTGTTCTAGTAGGTCTTTCCTGAAATTTTCGTAGTCGCATTATACAGCAAAAGCCATGGTCTGCAGAGAGCTTCCAAAGCATCAGAGGTATCAGTCGAAGGGTACAAAAGAATTTCCCAGGCATTAGATATACCATGGAACACAGTGAAGACCGTCATCATCAAGTGGAGGAAATATGGCACAACAGTGACATCACCAAGAACTGGACGTCCTTCCAAAATTGATGAAAAGACGAGAAGAAAACTGGTCGGGGGTTGCCAAGAGACCTACAGCAACATTAAAGGAGCTGTAGGAATATCTGGCAAGTATTGGCTGTGTGATGAAAACAATCTTCCATCTTCTTCATATGTCTGGGCTATGGGGTAGAGTGGCAAGATGGAAGCCTTTTCTTACCAAGAAAAACATCCAAGCAATGTTTAAATTTTGCAACAACACATCTGAAGTTTCCCATAAGCATGTGGGAAAATGTATTAGTCTGATGAAACCAAGGTTGAACTGTTTGCCCAGAACTCGAAAAGATATGTTAGGAGCAAAAACAACACTGCACATCACAAAATGAACACCATAACCACCGTGAAGCATGGTGGTGGCAGCATCATTCTTTGGGGCTGTTTTTCTCAAGCTGGAACAAGAGCCTTAGTCAAGGTGGAGGGAATTATGAACAGTTCCAAATACCAGTCAATATCGGCACAAAACCTTCAGGCTTCTGCTAGAAAGCTGAACATGAAGAGGAACTTCATCTTTCAGCATGACAACGACCCAAAGCATCCATCCAAATCAACAAAGGAATGGCTTCACCAGAAGAAGATTAAAGTTTTGTAATGGCCCAGACCTGAATCCGCTTGAAAATAGGTGAGGTGATCTGAAGAGGGCTGTGCACAGGAGATGCCCTCGCAATCTGACAGATTTGGAGTGTTTTTGCAAAGAAGAGTGGGCAAATATTGGAAAGCCAAGATGAGCCATGCTGATAGACTCATACCCAAAAAGACTGAGTGCTGTAATAAGATGAAAAGGTGCTTCAACAAAATATTCGTTTAAGGGTGTGCACACATATGAAACCATTTTATTTTAGTTTATTTTTACTTCCCTCCACCTAAAAGATTGCAGTATGTTTTCCAACTGAGTTGTACAGTTTATAAGTTGCATTAAAGGTGGAAAAACTTCTGAAATTATTTATCTTTGTCTCATTTTTTTACATCACAGAAACCTGACATTTTAACAGGGGTGTGTAGACTTTTTATCTCCACTGTATATGTAAAGTGTTGCATAAATTGATGGCGCTATATAACTACTTGAAGCCAGTGTTTAAGGGACACATCCTTACACCTGTAATAAATAAATGAATAGTCAAAATTATTGGTACCCCTTTGCCTTAACCCTCTTAAGCATGGAGTCACCAGAGCTTCACAGGTTGCCACTGGAGTCCTCTTCCACTCCTCCATGACGAGATCACAGAGCTGGTGGATGTTAGAGACCTTGCTCTCCTCCACCTTCCGTTTTAGGATGCCCCACAGATGCTCAATAGGGTTTAGTTTTGAAGACATGCTTGGCCAGTCCATCGCCTTTACCCTCAGCTTCTTTAGCAAGGCAGTGGTCATCTTGGATGTGTGTTTGGGGTCGTTATGTTGGAATACTGCCCTGCTGCCCAGTCTCCGAAGGGAGGGGATCATGCTCTGCTTCAGTATGTCACAGTACATATTGGCATTCATAGCTCTCTCAATGAACTGTAGCTCCCCAGTGCCAGCAGCACTCATGCAGCCCCAGACCATGACACTCCCACCACCATGCTTGACTGTAGGCAAGACACACTTGTCTTTGTACTCCTCACTTGGTTGTCGCCTAACCAAATAAGTTTATCTTGGTCTCATCAGACCACAGGACATGGTTCCAGTAATCCAAGTCCTTGGTCTGCTTGTCTATAGCAAACTGCAGGCTTTCTTGTGCATCATCTTTAGAAGAGGCTTCCTTCTGGGACGACAGCCATGCAGACAAATTTGATGCAGTGTGCAGCGTATGGTCTGAGCACTGACAGGCTGACCTCCACCCCTTCAACCTCTGCAGCAATGCTGGAAGCACTCATACGTTTATTTACCAACGACAACCTCTGGATATGGGGCTGAGCACGTGCACTCAACTTCTTTGACTGACCATGGCGAGGCCTGTTCTGAGTGGAACCTGTACTGTTAAACCGCTGTATGGTCTTGGCCACTGTGCTGCAACTCAGTTTCAGGGTCTTGGCAATCTTTTTATAGCCTAGGCCATCTTTAGAGCAACAATTCTTTTTTTTCAGATCCTCAGAGAGTTCTTTGCCCAAAGGTGCCATGTTGAACTCCCAGTGACCAGTATGAGAGAGTTAGAGCGATAACACCAAATTGAACACACCTGCTTCCCATTCACACCTGAGACCTTTTAACACTAACGAGTCATATGACACTGGGGAGAGAAAATGGCTAATTGGGCCCAATTTAGACATTTTCACTTAGGGATGTACTAACTTTTGTTGAAAGTAGTTCAGACATTAATGGCTGAGTTATTTTGAGGGGACAGCAAATTTACACTGTTATACAAGCTGTACACTCACTTACATTGTAGTAGTGTCATTTCTACAGTGCTGTCACATGAAAAGCTAGAATAAAATATTTACAAAAATGTGAGGGGTGTACTCACTTTTGTGAAATACTGTATATCTTGGTAATGTATAGATGACAATACATACCTTTTGGCAAGTAAACCAATTCCTTTATATGTATTTCAGTGGTTTAGGTGTTTGCATGGAGTTCAGCATTAAAATATGTCTAAAGGCAAAGTTTTTCTTTAGCATGGAGATGAATTAGAACATTGTGGGTTTTATATTGCTGTTTGTACCTCCATTAGGAAGATTCACTCTCTCTATTTGCCTTTTTCCATGGGGCATCCGTGCGGGCTCGCTCCCGAGTCCCACTGCTGCATCCATTGACACAGGCAGCAGGACTCAGCTGCTCACCGCTCCTGTGCCACTGGATTTGATTGGCAGCAGCATGATACCCATGCTGAGAGTTCCGGGCTGTGATGGGACATTACATCCAGGTTCCAGCATGAGGGCTGTCGGGAGATGGCAAACAGCCATCTGTATGTTGTTAGACTTGCGTGTGGTCATACTCAGCGCGCTGGCGCACTGTTGAGGATGTCACGACCAGCCAACAAATAGATGACGCATTTCGCCCACATATGCTTTGTCAAGTCCTGACTTGACGAAGCACATGCGCACGAAACCTGTCATCACAGCAACCGTCACTCTTGAGCTCCATGCTGGTTCCTGCAGCTCCTTCCTCCTATCCGGTGGCTGGTCGTGACGTCATCCACAGTGCGCCAAGTCTTACCACCTGCGTGGCTAACAATATACGGGTGGCTGTGTGCCATTTCCCTACTGCCATCATACTGGAACCTGGATGTGATGTCCCATCATAGCCTGGAATTCTCTGCATTGGTATCATTGGCTTGTAGCAATGTTTTAATCGTGTGGAAATAAATGTTTGCATAGTGGCATACATTGCATAGACTTTATTGGGACCAGCACCAAATTTGTGTTGTGAGGCCTTTTCCAATACTATTATTGCACACAGGGCCCTAAGTGCTGTCTCCCCTGCTGGTTTAGTGGTCTGCAGTGACAGTACAATCACAGCCATTCATAGGGCAATGGCTACCTGTGTGTGTTTTCTGCAGCAGTTTATAAACCGTGCTCTAGAATTTAGCATTCACCTTTTTGTTTTTGTTTTTTTTGTTTTTTTTTTATATACAATATGGAGGCATAGAGGTGGTTAAAGTGAATGTGACAAACTGAATACATATTTGCAGAAGCAAAATGAAAATAAAAATATTAGTGTTGAGATGATTTGGGAGAATATGAAAGTTCTTATGAAAGTGTCACTTGTGGGACTAGGTTTATTTTCTGGTATATTTCACTTCTGAAATTACAGAACGGCAAGGAATTGTCATAAACAGATCACAATAAAGCCCCATTTCTGAGAATATCTGATATGATATAGTGTGATTCACAAGCTATGAAAATAGGTCAGAGGCGTTCAGTGTGGGATTTCCCTTTACCATCTCGTTATGCTACATGTCTGGTCATACTTTAGTGAAATTTCTGCTTCTAAAACAGTCATTTTTAACTAAGTTTCTCTTAGAGACATTTTTTATCATATGTTTTGCTCTCACAAAGCAATCTGTTTATTAAACTTCGAAAATTGAACATGCACAGGTTAAAGAATTTAAAGAGGAGCTTTCAGTAACTTTACAAGCCTACATGAATTAATGCCTGACAGGTCACAACCTACAGACCAGTATTATATTAAAAATATTGCATTTTTTCATGGAAAAACAGTCCTGTGACTTTGCCTAAGCTGAGATATCAATCTATTGCAGGTGTAGCGTCCTTTATTGAAACCCCACAGAAATGGAAACCGGAAGTGACGTTTTGTTCTCAGGCAGCAGGAAGAATTTCCTCAGTCTCCTGTCCCCCAGTCGTCAGACTGCCACATTGCATTAGTTTACAATAAGAGAGGCTGCAGCAGGGGCTAGTATGGGCTTTCAAAAAAAAAAAAAAACACAAACCTATTTGCACACCTCCATGTCCCACATCAGCTCTAAGGCCCCTTTCAGACTGCCGTGACTTGAAAGTCAAACTATTTTGCAGGCGTGATTTTGACGTGATTTCAGGGAATGCCTGTAAACCTGAGGACCTCAACTCGCATCAAAGTCGGATCAAAGTAGTGCAGGGGCTATTTTGAAGTCTGTGCGGCTTGAAGTCGCACAGGTATATGAATGGTTATCATTGGGAATCATGGGGAACGATTGTCATGCGACTCTGACATCCAAAGTTGCAGCAAAAGTCGCACAAGTGTGAAAGGGGCCAGAGACTGACAACTGAGCGATCACATGACTGCCGATCTCTCAGTGCTCAGTTGGCTTTGAGAAGAAAGCAGTGATTGTCAGTTACCACTCTCCACTTTGCCCTTTCAGCTCTCTCTGTAGCACTGGGAAGGGTATAGACATGGCTGGATCTGACTCTCAGCCACACGTTGAAAGGTGGAGTCATCTGTCCATCAGGCAGTGAGGTGGATCCCAACAATACTGTCCGGATCCTTCAAGATTTTGGCATTGCTCTGTCCTGTCAATAGCCCGCTATTGGCTGACTCTGGGTCCCAGGCGTACAAATGTAATTGTACTTCGGTGACCCACAAGAGATGACCAAGAGCTCTTTGGCCATACTTCTTTAAAGCGATACTAAAGGTTAGTCTTTTTTAACAAAAACAAAGCGGTCATACTTACCTCCTCTTTGCAGCGGTTTTGCACAGAGTGCCCCTTCTTCTGGGGTCCCCCAGCGGTGCTCCTGGCTCCTCCTCTTTTCAAGTGCCCCCTCAGGGAAGAGCTTTCCCTGGGGGCACTCGTGCGGGTTTGCTCCTGTGTCCTGCTGCTGCTTCCCCCATCACTGGACTTGATTGACAGCAGCGAGAGCCATTCACTCCCCTGCTGTCAATCTATCCAATGAGGATAGGCTCATCCCTGGCGCGGGAACAATCCGGCTCAGATAAGTAAAAGGGGGGCTCTGGGGGGGGGGGGGGGGCAGCTGCAACAGAAAAGGTTTTTCACTTTAATGCATAGAATGCATTAAGGGGAAAAACCATGAGAGTTTACAAACCCTTTAAGGCTGGGTTTACACTAGTGCGAATTGGATGCTGGTTCTCTGCATCCAATTCGCAATAGTAGGAGATTGTAACTGGCTTCCTATGGCGGCGGCTCTGGTGCAAATTTTTACAGGGGTCCGTTGCGTCTTTTGGTTCCGTTTCAGGTTAGAATTCAGCCCAAAATTCGGCTGAAATTGGACCTGAGACAGTGAACAGAGACGCACCGGACCCCTAGTGTGAGCCTGAGCGTGCTGTGGTGTGAACCCCTCCTTAAAGATTTGTAAACACAGCCTAGAACTACGCAGGCACCAGAAAGAATGTCATTGGCTGGATTCCTGCCCAAGTTCTGGGATGCTTCAAAAGTTACATGCTTGCTCCCAGCGTCACTAAAAATGAGTGCTCAGGCTTCCTTATTCCAAACCTGTGCATGTGAAGTGTGCTGACTCTCAGCCACTACTGTATGGGGTAGGGAGATCACACTGCGCATGCACAGGATGGAAATATGATGCTGGGAGCAAGCATCTTAAGGTCTGGAGCTTCCTAGAACTTGGACAGTGTGCACCTTATCACTTCAGTGGGAATTTTTTTTTGATGGCTTTGGGGATATCTGTCATGGCCTACTAGTAAAGCATTACATTTGAAAACTGACATATATTCCTTGATTAAAGCACTCCAGGAAAAGTACCGTAACAATCCTTGCATTGCGACTGCCCCATACTTCAAGGCTTAGGTCGGGAGATGAGAAAAGAAGTTCTACCTACCAGATCCTCCACTCCCCTGGCAAATGGGGCTCCCTTATGCTTCAGAGTCGGACTGTTACTTAAGAGAAGTTTTAACATAATCTGTCCCCCGCCACTTGTAAGACTGAGAACTGAGCGATCAAACACCGCTGATCACTCAGTTCTCAGAACTTCATGAGTAGAGAGCTGGTTACTATCAGTCAACGGCTCTCTGCTCTGTCCCTCCCCCGCGCTCACTAGAGCACTGGGCTGTGGAGGGGCTGGCTCAGGCTCAGCCAGGTGCCGGTCCAGGCATCTGGGTGGATCCCGACCATGTGGTTGCGATCTTTCCTCAGACTGGATTGGCTCTGTGATGTCAGCCAACAGCGGATTTCAGCCCGCTGTCAGCTGAAAACTGGTCACAGGAATGCAAAACGAACTGCAACTTTGTGATCCACAGAAGTACAGCCCAACGAACTTGGCTGTACTTCTCCTTTAAGCTGACCATGGTTGGTTACAATCTTGGCTGGTTCAGCAGGGACCAGCCTAGATCCAAATCATCTATGGGCAGGCTGATTGTACAACCAGCATGTCAGATTTTTAAATGCGATTATTGCCAGCAGTTATAGCTGCTAGCAATAATCACTGTGTTCTCCCAGCAGGTACGCCTCCCTGTGCAGTGTTATGGGCCCTCCGTCAGTCTTCATGATGTCAGGGGCATCTGACTGCTAGAGAATAGGGGAGACGAGGCTGTAGGAACTGGTCTTGCAGAGTAGAAGAACCTGCAGGGGCAGAGGATCAGGAAAATAAAACTGCTTTTTCCAGGTTCCCCAAGATGCAAAGGAACATTTATCCCCTGCAGCGCGGGTGCAGCCCCATTACAAGGGTACATTTTTACTTTTCCCCGGAGTTCAGCTTTAAGTCTTATTGGAAAATTCTGTAAATCTAATGGTTTTGTTATCAGTCATTCTTTGTTCTTGCCGCTCTTTAAACATCTGTAAAGAATTGATTTCAGAAACAAAACAAGAGCCTATTAACCCGTTATACCTGATTTGTCATGCAGATTGCCTCTGTCGTGCAGGCACTCATTAATCCTTGGCTAATGATTCTGCTGACACTCTACCTGACAAAGGGGCCAGTGAAAGCATTTTCACCCTGAGGCTGTGAAATCGTGGAACACCCAGCGTACGCCTATTCTCCTACACATTGAGTGATGTCCTTGTATCATTCCTGCTGAGTATTCAGCACACTGTGCTCCAGTGTCCCACCTTTCTGCACCCCCCCTTCACACCGCACACCTCTTATAGAATGCCTCTTTTATGTGGAGGACAGGACAGCAATTTGCTCGGCCTCTTTGATCAGTTGTTGAGTGCTGGATCTCCTGGCTGACTAATTAGCTTGACAAGACATTTGTAGCCCTGTTAATTTCCCCCACAGTCAAAAGCTTGTGATCTGCTTCATTCATTGAAAACAGCAGTGTTCCCCAGGCACTGGTCCCTGTACTATAATGGAGGGCAGTGCTGAAAAGTAGGCACTGACAGCAGTAGTTTGAATGTACAGTATCTCACAAAAGTGAGTACACCCCTCACATTTTTGTAAATATTTAGTTATAATTTTTCATGTGACAACACTGAAGAAATGACACTTTGCTACAATGTAATGTACTGAGTGTACAGCTTGTATAACAGTGTAAATTTGCTGACCCCTCAAAATAACTCAACACACAGCCTTTAATGTCTTAACCGCTGGCAACAAAAGTGAATACACCCCCTCAAAATAACTCAGCCATTAATGTCTGAACTACTTTCAACAAAAGTTAGTACATCCCTAAGTGAAAATGTCCAAATTGGGCCCAATTAGCCATTTTCCCTCCTTGGTGTCATGTGACTCGTTAGTGTTACAAGGTCTCAGGTGTGAATGGGGAGCAGGTGTGTTAAATTTGGTGTTATCGCTCTCTCTCTCTCATACTGGTCACTGGAAGTTCAACATGGCACCTCATGGCAAAGAACTCTCTGAGGATCTGAGAAAAAGAATTGTTGCTCTACATAAAGATGGCCTAGGCTGGCAACAAAAGTGAGTACAACCCCTAAGTGAAAATGTCTACATTCGGCCCATTTAGCCATTTTCCTTCCCGGTGTCATGTGACTCGTTAAGGCCCCTACACACGATCCAATTATTGTCCGGAAATTTTCATACGACAGCCTGTCGTCCGATAATCTGACCGTTAGTATGCTCTATTCGACAGCTGATTTTCATTTATCGTCCAACAAAAGCTGGATGAGCTGACTAGAAAATTTTTGTCTGCCGACAAGGCCACATTCGATTTTCGGCTCGTCTGTACACATGTTGGACAAACAAAATTTGAAAGTACAAACATGCATGTTCGGAACCCAGGAACGAGCCGGAAGTGTTCAGTCGTGTAAATCTGCGTTCTTAATTCACAATTCACATTAGTGAAGCGGAAATTGAAATGGCGAAATGTAGCGGAAGGGGCCCAAAGGGTGACACACGAAAACTGAACTTCCTCTTTATACGCTCGTAGCACGTCACCACGTTCACCTTTGTCGAACAGTAATTTTACTAACGCCGGTACGCTAGACAAAATCACAGACAGATGATTTTGGAAAAAATTGGAAGTGCGATCGTATGACAATTGCAGCGTGTGTACAAGGCTTTAGTGTTACAAGGTCTCAGGTGTGAATGGTAAGCAGGTTTGTTAAATTTGGTGTTATCGCTCTCACTCTCTTACTGGTCACTGGAAGTTCAACATGGCACCTCATGGCAAAGAACTCTCTGAGGATCTGAAAAACAGAATTTTTGCTCTACATAAAGATGGCCTAGGCCAGGGGTCTCCAAACTACGGCCCTCTAGGTGTTTAGGAACTACAATTCCCATCATGCCTAGTCATGCATGTGAAAGTCAGAGTTTGACAGCCTCATGGGACGTGTAGTTCCACAACAGCTGGAGGGCCGTAGTTTGGAGATCCCTGGCCTAGGCTATAAGAATATTGCTAAGACCCTGAAACTGAGCTGCAGCACAGTGGCCAAAACCATGCAGCGGTTTAACAGGACAGGTTCCACTCAGAACAGGCCTCGCCATGGGCAACAAAGAAGCTGAGTGTACGTGTTCAGCGTCATATCCAGAAGTTGTCTTTGAGAAATAGACATATGAGTGCTACCAGCATTGCTGCAGAGGTTGAAGGGGTGGGGGGGGGGGGGTCAGCCTGTCAGTGCTCAGACCATATGCTGCACACTGCATCAAATTGGTCTGCATAGTTGTCGTCCCGGAATGAAGCCTCTTCTAAAGATGATGCACAAGAAAGCCCGCAAACAGTTTGCTGAAGACAAGCAGACTAAGGACATGGATTACTGGAACCATGTCCTGTGGTCTGATGAGACCAAGATAAACGTATTTGGTTCAGATGGTGTCAAATGTGTGTGGCATCAACAAGGTGAGGAGTACAAAGACAAGTGTGTCTTGCCTACAGTCAAGCATGGTGGTGGGAGTGTGGTGGTCTGAGCTACAATGAATGCCAACATGTACTGTGACATACTGAAGCAGAGCACGATCCCCCTCCCTTCGCGGACTGGGCCACAGGGCAGTATTCCAACATAACAACCCCAAACACACCTCCAAGATGACCACTGCTTTGCTAAAGAAGTGGAAGGTAAAGGTGATGGACTGGCCATGCATGTCTCCAGACCCAAACCCTATTGAGCATCTGTGGGGCATCCTCAAATGGAAGGTGGAGGAGCGCAAGGTCTCTAACATCCACCAGCTCTGTGATGTCTTCATGGAGGAGTGGAAGAGGACACCAGTGGCAACCTGTGAAGCTCTGGTGAACTCCATGCCCAAGAAGGTTAAGGCAGTGCTGGAAAATAATGGTGGCCACACAAAATGTTGGCACTTTGGGCCCAATTTGGACATTTTCACATAGGGGTGTACTCACTTTTGTTGCCAGCGGTGATGAGTTATTTTGAGAGGGGAGCAAATTTACACACTAAGGCCTCATACACACGGACGTTTTTTGACGCCGGCGTTTTCTGGCGTTTTTTGCAGCTCTCCATGTTAGTCAATGGCCCCATAAAAACGTCTGCGTTTCTGAGCTGTAGGTGGCGTCGGCGTTAGTGAGCAGAAAGTAGAACCCATGGCCATCGCGTTCTGAGGCTGTAACGTTTTGACGTTTTTTGACGCCGACGCCACAATATGCCAAGAAACGCCAACATATGCCACCATATGCCACCTATTATTATACCGGCGTTTTCCGGCGTTTTTTGACGCCGACGTTTTTAGGTTGAAAAATAGCAGAGGGATGATTTTTTTAAAAAAAACGCCTATTGACGCCGACGCTCACTAACGCTCAAAAACGCCAATGCATAACGCCGAAAGACGCCGACTTTTTTTCCTTGACGTCGGGCCCGACGTTTTGTTTATTTTTTTTAGAAACGTCCGTGTGTATGAGGCCTTATACAAGCTGTACACTCACTACTATACATTGTAGCAAAGTGTCATTACTTCAGTGTGGTCAAATGAAAAGATATAATAAAATATTTACAAAAATGTGAAGGGTCTTCTCACTTTTGTGAGATACTGTAATAGAGGAGAGAGGCATTGCATTTTATTTCTGCATAGGCATCAGCGAACAATCAGACATTCATCCCAACACGTTCATGGTGATCAGGCATGGTTCCCTAAAGCCAGCCATGGATGATATGATTTACTTTCCTGCAACCACAGGTCACTCAGTTCCTCCATCAACACGGTCCGTTTTGACGGAATCCTTCCCGTAGGGTAATCCCTCCCACAGCTGTTGTGTTCTCCTGGCGGGCATGGGGGAGGCGTGAGGATCTGTACCTGCTGGGAGAACACAGTGATTGTTGCTAGTGGCTACACCGTGCACCCCGAACCCTGCACTCTGTACACAGCGCACCACGGAACCCTGAACTCTGTACACAGTGCACCCCCGAACCCTGCGCTCTGTACACCCCCGAACCCTGTGCTCTGTACACAGTACACCCCCAAACCCTGCACCCTGCACTCGGCGCACCCCCGAACCCTGCACTCAGCGCACCCCCGAACCCTGCGACCAGCTTACCCCCGAGGGCGGGCACTGCTTCTGCTGTGATTTCTCATAGGAGAAGCCGATCTGCAGGTGTCGGGCAATGGATGTCCGCCATACCTGCTGATCATCGGGCAGAGACACAGGATGGAGCTCTGCCTATGTAAAGAAGGCAGAACTCCATTCTGATGGGGAAAGTTATGGATTTTGTGTCCCTGCAAATCAGGGAATAAAATCCATTGCTTCCTTTAGTAAAAGTACCATGCAGTTTACATGAAAACGCTATCTAGAACACTAAACACTACTTAATCCTTTGATTGCCCTAGATGTTTAACCCCTTCCCAGCCAGTGTCATTGATGCAGTGACAGCGCATATGTTTAGCACTGATCACAGTATTAGTGTCACTTGTTCCCACAAAGTGTCAGTGTCGAATTGTCTGCCACAATATCACTATCTCGCTATAAGTTGGTGATATTACTAGTATAAAAAAAAAAAAAAATCCAGTATATATACTATAGTTTGTAGACGCTATAGCTTTTGCCTAAATCTATGAAGAAATGTGATTTCTACATTTTTTTTTTATTAGATATGTTTTAAAACTGAAAGTAAATCATATGGTTTGTTTTTTCAAAATTGTTGGTCTTTCTTTTGTTTATAGCACAAAAAAATAAAAGCCGCAGAGGTGATCAAATACCACAAAAAGACGGCTCTATTTGAGGAAAAAGTGATAGAAGTCTTATTTGCACAACCGCCCAATTGTCAAAGTAACGCAGCGCTGTATCACAAATAATGGCCTGGTAATGAAGGGGGGTAAATCATCTGGAGGTCAAGTGGTTAATAAATACAGAGCTGCATTTATTTATTGTATATCTGGTGGAGTTTAGCTTTATATTTCTTAATTTTAGAAGATGCTTGACAAAGATACAACAAGCATTAAGAAAGCGTTTTAAGCAATTCTGTGGTTAGATAATGAAGCTTATGGTACACAAACAAAAGAAGTAACGTTGGCTGAATATGTATCGTCGTCTTATCTGTACTATTTGCATCCTTTTTAAGCTATGCAAAAATATCTTGTGTACTTATTAATAGTATAGGGATGCGGCATGATATAGGTCAGAAATTCCATATTCTCACTAGATCTCCTCCCTGTAGCATCAAAGGCAGACTAAACATATCCAAGAAAGATGGAACCAAAATAGGCTCATTAGCCAAGGCAAAGAAAACAAGGAAAAAACAGCGGAGATAACGATCTGCCAGTAGACAAGAGGTCATATCCTGGTTCAGGCTAGTTAACTACTCGTCTCTAATAATTGCATGCAATTGGAGCATGGTCAACAACCAGAAAGTAAAAGTTTCACTAATTAATAGAATGATTGCTCCATGAAAGACATTTCATGGAAGCTTTGATATATGTATGTATATATATATATATATATATATATACAGGGAGTGCAGAATTATTAGGCAAGTTGTATTTTTGAGGAATAATTTTATTATTGAACAACAACCATGTTCTCCGAGGTTAACGTACGTTAATAATCTCTGCTCATCAATTGATCGGACTTGGTCCTATACTGGAGAACAGATGACCGTCTAGCAATAGAGGCGACAAAAAAGGAACAAAAGAAACGGAACCGATTACTCGGATAAAACCAAGGTAGAAAGAACCTATACAAATCAGACGGAAACTACGATGTCCCTCCTCTAGATCACTCTTATACCTTAAAGACTGGATATAGTACGGCGTAGGGATATGATA
>BLSH010331398.1:768401-783776 GCA_018402905.1 Glandirana rugosa | reverse complement strand
TCTTTTCCTCCCCTCTTTCTCACTCTGTCCCTCTTCTCTCTCTCTCCTCCCTCTCCCTCCCAATTCGCACAACAAAAATACCTCCAATGTAGTTTGATTGTAGGGCGTTTGGCTTCAGGCGTTTTTGAGTGGAGATGTGAACCATCTTCATTCAGAAACATTGATTTTTTTTCCCCTCCAGTGTTTTGTAGCTTCAGGTATATTTGAGCTACAAAGCGCTCAGGTGTGAATGGGGTCTAACTCTCAACATTTCATCTTATTTTATTCATTGATATTCTACCCATGCTCTCTCTCTTCTCTTCTACATTTATAATTATCTATTTATGTTATATTTATATCTTCATATCTTTTAATCTTGAGTGCCTTCAGACTTCTGGTAAAAGAGGATATAGTAAAATCATTGTTACATGTGTATTGTATTATTTTAGTAAGCATCTTCCCAGCACATGTTACTAATCCTGAGTCAAAGGATGGTGACCTGTCATGAGCCCCCAGGGATGGACTGTTATGTAGCATATCCACGTCATCACAGAGAAGGGAAGTCATTACCATGCATAGCTTCATAGTCTATGCATCTCCTGTTTACGTTGATATTTCCACAAAGCAGAGAATGCTCACATATATACAGATCTCCGACTCCTCTCAATCTGCCTTTACTTTCCTATTTATCTGCTCTGAGGCTATTTTTATACCTAGTAGGGATATTTAGGAGGCTGGTTTATGGTTACACAGATCGGGCGCTAATACAATTGTACATAGGCCCAGTGATTGAATAAAAGAATGCAAAGCCTTAAACTGGTCTTGCCGGACTGCTAATGCATTCCACTATTTGTCTATAAAGCCTGGCATACATTACTTTGCATTATTGGATTACACTTACTGGTCACTTTATTAGGTACACCTTGCTAGTATTGGGCGGACCCCCTTTTACCTTCATTCTTCCTGGCATAGATTCAAAAAGGTGTTGGAAACGTTCCTCAGAGATTTTGGTCCATAGTGATATGATGGCATCACACACTTTTTCTGCAGATTTGTCAGCTGCATATCCATGATGCGAATCTCCCATTCCACCATATCCCAAAGGGGCTCTTTGGATGAGATGTGGTGACTGTGGAGGTTATTGGAGTGCAGTGACCTCATTGTCCAGTGGTGAGATGATTGGAGCTTTGTGACATGGTGCATTATCCTGCTGGAAGG
Source organism: Glandirana rugosa (assembly GCA_018402905.1). Lineage (NCBI taxonomy): Eukaryota > Metazoa > Chordata > Amphibia > Anura > Ranidae > Glandirana > Glandirana rugosa. The sequence continues at coordinate 782,579 of BLSH010331398.1, read as the reverse complement.
AGCCATCAGAAGATGGGGACACTGTAGTCATAAAGGGATGGACATGGTCAGCAACAATACTCAGGTAGGCCGTGGAGGTTAAACAATGCTCAATTGGTACTAAGGGGCCCAATGTGTGCCAAGAAAATATCCCCCATGCCATTACACCACCACCTCCAGCCTGAACCGGTGATACAAGGCAGGATGGATCCATGCTTTCATGTTTACACCAAATTCTGACACCACCATCTGAATGTCGCAGCTGAAATCCAGACTCATCAGACCAGGCAATCTTTTTCCACTCCTCTATTGTCCAATCTTGGCGGGCCTGTACGAATTGTAGCCTCAGTTTCCTGTTCTAAGCTGACAGGTGTGGCACCCGGTGTGGTCTTCTGCTGCTGTAGCCCATTTGCTTCAAGGTTTGCAGTGTTGTGCGTTTAGAGATGGTATTCTGCATACCTTGGGTGTAACGAGTGGTTATTTGAGTTACTGTTTCCTTTCTATCATCTGGAACCAGTCTGCCCATTCTCCTCTGACATCAACAAGGCATATTTTCTCTTTTTCTGACCATTCTCTGTAAACCTGAGAGATGGTTGTGTGTGAAAATCCCAGTAGATCAGCAGTTTTTGAAATACTCAGACCAGTCCATCTGGCACCAACAAGCATGCAACGTTCAAAGTCACTTAAATCCTCTTTCTTCCCCATTCTGATGCTCGGTTTGAACTTCAGCAAGTCGGCTTCACCACATCTAGATGCCTGAATGCATCGAGTTGCTGTCATCCAATTGGCTGATTAACAATTTGTGTTACCAAACAATTGAACAGGTGTACCTAATAAAGTGGCCAGTGCGTGTATATGGAGTTTAGTTGCACTAGGACCTAGAGAATGGCCCAGCTTCTACTTGAAATATTGACAGGTTTCAATACAGTGGTGTCTTGTTCATAATCCCAGATGTGGGTAACAGTTCCTGTGGGCACTGTAGTAGCAGCAACACAGTGAAAAGGCAGTGGATTCTGCCACATGGGGGGCCAACCCAGGTTAACGTGTGCACTTCTAGGCAAAACCTGGTGACCCACCCCTGCTCTCCTGTGACATCAGCAATTCCCCTTCTGACCATAGGGGCTGATTGACTACATAGTGGTACATTCCTATGTCTGTTAAGTGTTTTTCAAAGCACATTTTCTCTGAATTTCTCTCGACCACATTGCCTTACTAACCTGAGCCTCTGCAGCAATCCTTCCTCCTAGGCTGCATCTTTTGAAACAGACCAGCAGGATTGTGCAACCTGATTTTGGAAGATTATTGTATGGTACTTTCACAATTTATTTTTAAATCTAAGGCATGCAGTGCCTTGCAAAAGTAAAAAGTATTCACTCCATCACTTGTTTTTTTCAGTTTTTTTTCTGTTACAACCTGGAATTAAAATTGTTTTATTTTGGGGGGGGGGGGCTTTGTACCATGGGATGTACACAACATGCCTACAACTTTGAAGGTGCAAAAAGAAATATTGAGTGTGCACAAGTACTCGCCTTGCTTTGAAACACCTAATTGTGGTCAACCTGTGTGCAATCAAAATCTCACATTATCTGTCACATGGTGGCTGATTTACTAAAACTGGAGAGCACAAAATCTAGTCCATCTCTGCATAGAAACCAATCAGCTTCCAGGTTATGTTTTTATTAAAGCTTAACCACTTAAGGACCGGAAGGATTTCCCATGTTAAGACCAGATCGCTTTTTGCGATTCGGCACTGCCTCGCTTTAACTGACAATTGCGCGGTCGTGCGACATTGTACCCAAACTAAATTGCAGTCCTTTTTTCCCACAAATAGACCTTTCTTTTGGTGGTATTTGATCCCCTCTGCGTCATTTCTGATCACCGCTATAAACAAAAAAATAGTGACAATTTTGAAAAAAAAAAAACAATATTTTTTTCTATAATACATATCCAAAAAAAAAAACAAAATTATTCATCAGTTTTGGCTGATATATTTTCTTCCTCATTTGTGGTAAAAAAAAATGCGTTTGCCGTTTATTGATTGGTTTGCACAAAAGTTGCCGCCTTTACAAACCATGAAAATTAATTTATGGCTTTTTATAGACGCCGTTTATAGAGAGTGATTCGCGCTACAGCGCCACTCCGCAGCTATAAATGTACGCGAGACGGCCGGGAACCGGTTAATATAGCAATCTGAAGAGAGACGCGGATTGGTTTCCATACAAAGCTGCATCAGATTCTCTACCCTCCAGTTTTAGCAAATCAACCCCATGATGTCAGTATACAGTAGGTATAGAAAAGAATCCCCCCCCCCCTCCCCTTTAAAATCACATTTTGTTGGTTTGCACCCTGAAATGAAGACAGACACCGTTTTTGTTTTATCCAGCTGTATTTACTAAAGCAACTTTCAACATCCAAGTGAAAGATAGAACACCAACATGGCAGAAAAAAATCAAAACAAAAAAACAAACAAACCACATTCAGGGCCGGTTCACACTGCTCCGATCTCAGAGATCTGATGTGATTTGCACTGCAGTGTGAGTTGCATGCGATCTCTGGGATGCAAATTCAGTCATAGAGATAGTATAAATAATACAAAAAAACTGAGCAACCAAACCTGAAAAAAATTAATCAAGTGCATGTGCAAAAAACCCCCCAATCACTTATAATAGCGGTAAGTATAAAAATATCAAAAATAAATGTGATCAATTTAGTCAATGACACAATTAAGTGTATGCAAATTCATATTAAGGTAAACATAAAGTGCAATAAGGCATAACTTGCAAAATTCATAGAGTGCAATGATATATAGCAAAAATCAAATAATGTCCAATGATAGATTTTCCAACCAGCGATCCAGTGAAGAGAATAGGATATGATATAGAAAATCTTTTTTTTTGTGTGTGTGTTTTTTGCACATGCACTTTAACTTTTTTTTTCATGTTTGGTTGTGCAGTTTTTTTGTATTATTTATTCTATGTTTGGGTGATATTCCATTAATTGCTGCAACCATTTCTCATTTTCTATTTTAGTTTTTTATTATAATATTTCATCAGCGCAGTAATTTTATACCATTATAGAGATAGTATGGCTGAATTTGCATCGCAATCGGATCAAACTCGCACAGTACCCTTTTTTTTTTTGCAGGGTAATTGGATCGCATGGTGGTTCACACCATGCGATCCGATTCCTGTGTGAGTTTACAGTTCGCAGTGCGATATGCAAACTGATTTGGGGTTGTCATTAGCTTTTATTGACACTCCCCACAGTTCGCATATGGCACTGCGAACTGCTGCCCGGAGACATGCAATGCCGGAAACCTGCAGTGGATTTGCAACCTGCCCTTACGGAGTTGGAAAAAGGTTCAACCCCCCGTGTGAATATTTTGTTGGACCACAACAATGCATATAATGCACGAAGTTGAAAAATCTGGAGACTTTACAGCTCCTTTAAAGGTAAATGTTTAAATGTCAGGGAATGGCCTAGTCAAAGCTCAGACCTCCATTCAATTGAGAATTTGTGGCATGATATGAAGAATGCTAGACAATGCAGCCCTTCTAAATTGAAGGCGCTGGAATAGTTTTGCCTTGAAGAATGAGAAAACTCCCAGTCCTTATATGTGCTAAGCTAATAGAGATATGTCCCAAGAGAGACTTGCAGCTGTAATTGCAGCAAATGATGTCTCTACAAAGTACAATATTCACTTTTTTTTTCTTTTTTTGGGGGGGGGGGGCGAAGGGGTGAATACTTATTCACACTTAAAGTTTTACTAAACCCACAACAGTTAAATCAGCCTGTGTATGCAGCAAAGCATGCTTGTTATACTCACTGTGGAACCTAAGGGGTTAATCTTCTGCATTGTGTCAAAAGGATGTTTGATCCTGGCTTCTCTGGTCCTCCCCTTCTTCCACTGTCCCCATTCCATCTCCTGGCAGTACAGAGCCCTACGAGGCACTCTGCACATGCTCAGTTTGGTGTGTATTGCTAGAGCATTTTTTTTTTCTTTTTTCCTTGGGAGGGTTCATGTGATCAGCACAGGGCCAATCAGCACTGTCCAGACAGAGGGTCGGGGTCCTGCAGCCTCATAGGACAGTCAGAGTAGAATGAAAACTCCTCCTACAAGCTTTACCCAGGCACTGATAGAAGTCACAAGACTGCTATATACTGCTGATGAGAAAAGGTATTTAGCAGTTTATATTTACTAAAATTATTGCATTTCCATGTTCTGTGTACTGTGGGAGACCATATATATAGTGACTGCAGGGTCTTAATTATTGTGTCCCAGTAAAAAGACATTTTGCATTTTCAAAGTTGTAGGCGTGTTGTACACATCAAATGGTTTGAAGCTCCCAAAAATCTGTTTTATTTCCAGGTTGTATTGCAACAACACAGGAAAAGAACAAGGGCGGGGGGATACTTTTGCAAAGCACTGTATACCTGAAGTTCCTAAGGTTTCCTCACTGATCTGGGTCTGTGTAAAGTATGCCTGACAATGGACAATGCTATGCCACGAGTCTGCCAGAACAGATAGGACCACCCCCTTCAGATTATTTACTTTTTTACGAGTTAGATTTATGAAAGATTAGAACTTCCTTTGGGACCCTGTCGCTGTTTTCCCTATTGGGGAGACTTCCCTTCAGTTTTTCTACCTGTGGCAGTAGGACTGTAAATGAGGAAACGTGTACCTGAAACAAGAGATAAACCAAGAACTGAAGCAGAGTTCAGGTTTCCTTTAAAACATTTTGCTCTGGAGATGACGAAGTCAGGATTTTCTACCAATCTGACATTTTTTTTGCCCTGATATAGAACCCTGTAAAACCTTCAAAATGCATTGCATACATATGGTGTACAGAACGCCCCCCTGATATCACTTCCTGCTTGTGTGATTGGCTCACCGATTTTCCCCAGAAATCTGCACTAAGATACAAGTCAGATTTTGGGCATCCCCTGCATGTCATTTTTGGTGAGATACTCCCAAAGGGAAATTAAAGGGATGCAGGCCCTGACACTTCTCATTGGAGCCCTGCAGGTGCAGCAGCTGATTGATAATTATGAAATCACTTCCATACAGGTTCACTCTGGACATGGACACAGACAAACCGCTATTTCTTCAAAATAACAAAAGGGCTCTGCAATAAAGTTTGTTTATATCCCTGCAATGTACATAGATCACCCAGAGGAGAATGTTTTTTCTCAACCAAAGTGGAGTTCTAGTTTATAGGCAATGTTCATTTAAGGAGAAGTACAGCCAAAGTTGGTTTGGCTGTACTTCTCCTGTAGATCACATGAGTGCAGTTTGTTCTGCACTCCTGTGACCCGTTGTCAGCAGACAGCAGGCTGAATCCTGCAGTTAACAGAGCTGGTCCAGGTTCCGGCAAGATTGCGACAATGGAGTCGGGATCCACCCCACATGCCTGGACTGGTAACGGGCTCAGCCTCTCAACACGCCAATGAGAGCCTGAGCCGGCTGTTCCTGCCCCCTCCACAGTGCTCCATTGAGTGGGGGGGGGGCGGAGCAGACAGCCGTGACTGACAGTCACCAGCTCTCTGCTCAGGGAGATGTGAGAACCGAGCGGTCAGTGGTGTTTGATTGCTCGGTTCTCAGTGTTAGAGGTGCCGGGGGACCAATGCAGCTTTGGACTGCATCCACCTAGGTAAGCAAAAAAAACATACATCTCTTTAAGGCTGCATTTACACTTCAGCATTTTGAATCGCGTGCAGATTTGCTGCGATTCTGCCTGCGATAAAGCGACAATGTTTGAATGACAAATCGCGGAACTCACATTTGAGATGCCATTCTTTTGAATGACACCTAAAATTGCGGTGTGGGCCTGCCACAATTGTTAAAGAAACAAAAGAAGAGAACGAAACCGCTCCAGGTGTATGATAATGTTAGCTATCCGGATAAATAGGTGCTGGTGTGGAGACCGCTGTCCAGTTACCATGAATTTCGCAAAGAGAAGACCGCACTCCAATATCCAAAAGAATGGGTTTTCATTTATTGTGAACCGAAAAATAAATCCAGGCAGACAAAACAAAAGCTGTGTACACAGGTTAACGCGTTTCACGGTTATAGAACCCGCTTATTCATAACCTTAACCATAAGGTTATGAATAAGCGGGTTTTATACCCGTGAAACGCGTTAACCTGTGTACACAGCTTTTGTTTTGTCTGCCTGGATTTATTTTTCGGTTCACAATAAATGAAAACCCTTTCTTTTGGATATTGGAGTGCGGTCTTCTCTTTGCGAACTGCCACAATTGTTGCGTGGTAAATCGTGCTGCAATCGCAGCAACCCGCATCACATGTCGCCCAAGAGTAGCTGCTGAACTTTGTGAGTGACTTGCGTTGCGACAATCGCGCCAGACCTGCACCGTGATTTTAGGTGTCATTCAAATGAATGGCATCTCAAATGTAAGTCCCGCGGTTTGTCATTCACACATCAGCGCATTCAAATCGCGGGCAGAATCGCGACAAATCTGCCCTCTATTCAAAACGCTGAAGTGTGAATGCAGGCTTAGAGTATCAGGGCTTCCATCTCTACGTTACCCTTTTCCCTATATATCTGAGCAATACAAACCTGACTGAGAATCTAACCCTTCCCTTGTTTTCCACAACTTTGAAAGAGACTTTGGGCTGGAGTTGGGCCTTAATAGTATATGCTTATTGTGTTACGCCAATCAAATTAGTCTTTTTACATTTTAATCTTCCTGGGAGAAAGGGAGTGTGCAATTCGATTGCTGGAAGTAATGCAGCACTTTCTCTTCAGACTCATTTCATACATGAGGATCATATTTGTATTCAGCGCATAGAACATTTTGAGCCGTTTAGAACCTGATTTGTAGTATCTTATTCTTACATTAGGACTTTTCATTGGGGAAGCTGTTTTTATACTCCATTTAATAAGTCATCCATATGGGTTCTGGCTTGTTTTGTAAGTTGCTCAGCAGGATGGTGCGACTCTTCTCTGAGAATATTGACTCTAAACTCTCCGCTGTATTATGTTTCTCTGCTTGATGGTTTTGTGTATGTTTTCTTTGTTGTTTTTTTTTTTCTACTTTAGGAAGGAAGAGCTACTGTAAACCAGGATACCCGGCTGGACAATAGAGTCATTGATTTAAGGGTAAGGATTCAGTTCCAGCTCACGCAAAACCAAACCTTATTTTTATTTTTTTATTATTGTGCTTGTCTGACAAACAAGAATTTAGAACAGGTGCTGACAAATTCAACAACAGGATCATTCTCTAAAGAGCCCCTGTCATGTTTATTAGCAACTCTCTGAAAAGTCCTTCTCCTTGGGGCACCATAGCAATGTCAGTAAGCTCCATCGCCCCTTCTCCACAGGCACCCTTAATTTTTATCTCAATGGCACTTCCTCTAGAGTAGCGATCTCCAAACTTTCTAAACAAAGGGCCAGTTTTGTGTCCTTCAGATTTTAGGAGGGTCGGACTGTGGCCAGTGGGAGTAGAAAACAATGCCCCATCTTTGGTATCCTTGAGAGAAATTGTGCCTCTTCAATGGTGGCATTGTGAGAAATTGTGCCCCTTCATTGGTGGCATTGTGAGAAATTGTGCCCCTTCATTGGTGGCATTGTGAGAAATTGTGCCCCTTCCTTGGTGGCATTGAGAGAAATTGTGCCCCTTCATTGGTGGCATTGGGAGAAATTGTGCCCCTTCATTGGTGGCATTGGGAGAAATTGTGGCATTGGGAGATATTGTGCCCCGTCATTGTTGTCATTAGGAGGAATAGTGTCCCATCATTGGTGTCATTGGGAAGAATTGTGCCCCCTCATTGTCAGAAATTATGTCCCATCATTGGTGCCATTCGGAGAAATTGTGTCCCATCATTGGTGTCATTGGGAGAAATTGTGTCCCATCATTGGTGTCATTGGGAGAAATTGTGTTCCATCATTGTCAGAAATTGTGTCCCATCATTGGTGCCATTTGGAGAAATTGTGTCCGATTGTTGATGTCATTGGGAAAAATTGTGTCCCGTCGTTGGGAGAAATTGTGTCCCATCGTTGGTGACATTGGGAAAAATTGTGTCCCATCGTTAGTGTCATTGGGAAAAATTGTGTCCCGTCGTTGGTGTCATTCAGAGAAATTGTGGCCCTTCATTGGTGTCATTGGGAGAAATTGTGGCCCTTCATTGGTGTCATTGTGAGAAATGGTGGCCCTTCATTGGTGTCATTGGGAGAAATTGTGGCCCTTCATTGGTGTCATTGGGAGAAATTGTGTCCCATTGTTTGTGTCATTGGGAGAAATTGTGACCCTTCATTGATGTCAGTGGAGGGGGGGTGGGATTATTCCCCATTGCTGGTATCTGTGGATGAAATGGTCCCCTAAGGGCCAGATAAACACAAGCAAAGGGCCTCATCTGCCCCCCTGGCCACAGTTTGGAGACCACTGCTCTAAAGATAAAAAATATTGATTGCTCTCATAGCCATTATATTGGGGTTCATAAACTATACTTTATCAAGTTGTATTTGACATACGCCATTATAAGCTCATAAATCACTATGTAACCAAACTGTTTTGGCCCCTTTTGCTTCAGGGCCCCCCATGAAAATTGCATGGTTCTTCTATTGAAGTTATACCCTTTGTCCATGTCATGATGTTGTAGCATCTGATGATTCCTGGTTGTGATCTGTAGAGTAACTTTGGTTGAGACTGAGCAAGGCTTCATCTTCTTAGTATTCAAATACCAAGTTACATCACGGATACACAAGGTCCCATATTCCCTGATGATGTCACTAGTTTCTTCTGAATCGATGGGTTGATCAAATAAAGGTGATCCTATTTTGTGGCTGTTTGGTGCAGCCATTCTGTCTGATTCCACAAAAGGGGAGCCCCTCCTACTGACCCCATGCCAGCTCCTGCCGGCAATAAAGGGTTAACATAAACTGTACCACCCTTGAGATCTTTAACCCTTTGTTAGGACTGACAGCGCACATCTAGTTTACAGCTGATAATGAAATTTGCCAGCACAGTACAGACATGATTATAAAAAATAGTGCTGCACCAAAATGGAAATTTTGGTGCCGAAACCAAACCAAAAATTCCAGATGCTCTTAGCTGAAAACCAAAATGGATAGTTTAAAAAAATATATATATATATTTAATTAATGTGGATGGCGTTTTTGCCTTGTCAATGGGAAATCAATGGGAGGTGTTTTTGCATTGAAGACAGTGGGAAGTGTTTTTGCATTGGGGCACATTTTTGCATTGAGGTCATTGGGGCACATTTTTGCATTGAGGCCAATGGGACACGTTTTTGCATTGAAGTCAACAGGACACTTTTTTTGCATTGAAGTCAACAGGACACTTTTTTTGCATTGAAGTCAACAGGACACTTTTTTTGCATTGAAGTCAACAGGACACTTTTTTGCATTGAAGTCAACAGGGGGCGTATTTGCATTGAAGTCAACAGGGGGCGTATTTGCATTGAAGTCAACAGGGGGCGTATTTGCATTGAAGTCAACAGGGGGCGTATTTGCATTGAAGTCAACAGTGGGCGTATTTGCATTGAGGTCAATGGAACATGATTTTGCATTGAGGTAAATGGGACACGATTTTGCATTGAGGTAAATGGGACACGATTTTGCATAGAGGTCAATAGGGGGTGTTTTTTTTCACTGAAGTCAATAGGAGGCGGCTTTGCATTGAAGCCAGTGGGGCGTGATTTTTGCATTGCCATTATTGACACCTTTCTTTTTCTATCGGCAAAACGCCATTAACCCTAGTTTTGGCCAGTAACTTTCAGCGGCCAATATATTGGTGCATCCCTAATAGTAAATATAACTCCCCAGCCCCCTCCTTAACATCACATAGAAGGGCAAAGTAAGCTTCTTCAGTAAATAAAAAGGTAAGCAGAAATTTTTAATTATTTTTTTAAAGCTATGCCCTGTGAACGGGGGTAACAAAGTCGGTGTTATTCCAGCTGGGCTGCAAAATGGGAAATACACTTGAAGGGTTAATTTTCAATCCTGCCTGGAGGCTACTTTTACATTTTATGTGCCCTTTAATAATGCCAGTGCCGATGACATTTACCCATGATTGCTGCTGATGGCACAGCCTAGGAAGCGTTGGTCAGTGCTGCCTCTTTGTGATAACGCTCCGGGGGCGCCCACAGCTAATGGATATTTTGATACGTGGTCAGGATAGAGAACGCCATCTGCAGTATCAGCGGTGACAGGATGAGATAGGAGGATGAACAGCTGCTGGCCCCAGATAAAGAGATTAGCCTGTGGTCAGACATAGCCAGCGTCTATTCCTCAGTCAAATGTCCGAGTCATGCCACCTCCCAGACTGCCATTGTGCAATCTCCCCATCACCATCCAATGTATCCGTCATATGATTTGAAAAGAAGAATGACCCACAGAGAACACACACGGGGTTCAAATTGGTTCACTAACCGGCGCTGCCCTCGTGGCAGACATTGATTTTATGCTCATTTTGTTTTTATCATAAATTACATGATATGCTTCCGTTTTATAACTAAAAACCATTTGACCTCCAGAAGGTTTTGAACCCTTCATGACCAAGGTAGCTTTTCTACTCCCCACTGCGCTACTTTAACTGGTAATTGCGCAGTCATGCAACACTGCACCCAAATTAAATTTATACAAATAGAGCTTTCTATGGTGGTGGTTAATCGTTGGTGGTATTTAATCACCTCTGGGTTTTCATTTTTTTTATTATATAAACAAAATAATACAGAAAATTCTGTAAAACAAATCCTTCTTTCTGTTCTAAAACATATCCAAAAAAATCAAATGTCTGTATAAATATAGGCCAAAATGTATTCCGCTACATGTCTGATGAAAACCAAGCTGCATTTTTGGGTAAGCAGTTCTCCTGACAGGGGGGTCTGCACTGATAATCAGTACAGTCCCATCCTCAATGCCTGCCAGTGCCCATCAATGATGCCAATCAGTGCCCATCAGTTCTGCCTTTCAGTGTCCATCAATGATCTCTGTCTGTCCCTCCCATCAGTGCTGCATATCATTTCTGTCCATCAGTGCTGCATATCATTTCTGTCCATCAGTGCTGCATATCATTTCTACCCATCAGTGCTGCATATCATTTCTACCCATCAGTGCTGCATATCATTTCTACCCATCAGTGCTGCATATCATTGCTGCATATCACTGCTGCCCATCAGTGCTGCATATCATTGCTGCCCATCAGTGCTGCATATCATTGCTGCCCATCAGTGCTGCATATCACTGCTGCCCATCAGTGCTGCATATCACTGCTGCCCATCAGTGCTGCATATCATTGCTGGCCATCAGTGCTGCATATCACTGCTGCCCATCAGTGCTGCATATCATTGCTGCCCATCAGTGCTGAATATCATTGCTGCCCATCAGTGCTGCATATCATTTCTGCCCATCAGTGCTGCATATCAGTTCTGCATATCATTGCTGCCCATCAGTGCTGCCCATCAGTGCTGCGTATCATTGCTGCCCATCAGTGCTGCCCATCAGTGCTGCGTATTATTGCTGCCCATCAGTGCTGCGTATCATTGCTGCCCATCAGTGCTGCGTATCATTGCTGCCCATCAGTGCTGCATATCATTGCTGCCCATCAAAGCTGCATATCAGTACTGCATATCATTTCTGCCCATCGGTGCTGCATATCATTTCTGCCCATCAGTGCTGCATATCATTTCTGCCCATCGGTGCTGCATATCATTTCTGCCCATCGGTGCTGCATATCATTTCTGCCCATCGGTGCTGCATATCATTTCTGCCCATCGGTGCTGCATATCACTGCTGCCCATCAGTGCTGCATATCATTTCTGCCCATCAGTGCTGCATATCATTTCTGCCCATCAGTGCTGCATATCATTTCTGCCCATCAGTGCTGCATATCACTGCTGCCCATCAGTGCTGCATATCATTTCTGCCCATCAGGGCTGCATATCATTTCTGCCCATCAGGGCTGCATATCATTTCTGCCCATCGGTGCTGCCCATCAGTGCTGCATATAACTGCTGCCCATCAGTGCTGCATATCTTTGCTGCCCATCAGTGCTGCGTATCATTTCTGCCCATCAGTGCTGCGTATCACTGCTGCCAATCAGTGCTGCATATCATTTCTGCCCATCAGCGCTGCGTATGATTGCTGTCCATCAATGCTGCTGGTCATTGCTGCCCATCAGTGCTGCATATCTTTGCTGTCCATGAATGCTGCTGGTCATTGCTGCATATTAGTGCCTCCTCATCAGTGCACATCACGGAAAGAGAAACATTACTTATTTACAAGATTTTGTAACCGAAATTTTTTTGTATTTTTTCAAAATATGGTCTCATTTTTAATTTGTTTAGCAAAAAATAAAAAACTTGGTGATTTAATACCGCTGAAAGAAAGCTTGGTCTGTCTCGAAATAATGATAAAAATTTTGTTTGGGCACAGCGTTGCATGACCACGCAATTGTCATTCAAAGTGTGACAGCACTGAAAGCTGAAAATTGGTCTAGGCAGGAAGGAAGTATTAAAGTGGTTAAACTTCAGCTTTAAAGTGTTACTAAACCCACAACAGTAAAATCAGTCTGTATATGCAGTATAGCATGCTTGTTATACTCTCTGTGGAACCTAAGGGGTTAATCCTCTTCCTTGTGTCAAAAGGCTGTTGGCTCCTGTCTTCTCTGATCCTCCCCTCCTTTTACTGTCCCCAATCCATCTGCTGATAGTACAGAGCATTGGGGGCACTCTGCACATGCTCAGTTTGGTGTATATTGCTAGAGAGTTTTCTTCTCTCTTGGGAGGGTGCATGTGATCAGCACAGGGCCATTCAGCACTGTACAGACAGAGGGCCAGAGGTCCTGCAGCCTCATAGGACAGTCAGGGGGGAATGAAAACTCTTCTTACAAGCTTTAACCAGACACTGATAGAAGTCACAAGACTGCTATATACTGCTGATTAGAAAAGGTATTTATCAGTTTATATTTACCAAAATAATTGCATTTCTATGTTCTGTGGGAGACCAGATATAGTGAATGCAGGGTGCTGGGTTTAGTAACACTCTTAGTAAACCTGTTTAGAATAGTGAAGGTATCACAGCCAAGAGAAGATCACAAATGCCTCCAAGGCCCCTGCATTGATTTTCAAATCATCAAATAGCTGCACAGCTGTGACTAACCTACCTTTCATCCCAGCACTGTGAGAATGTGATTCAGGGCTGCCTTGTAAACAGGAAGAGGAGACACTTGCTATTATTTGCGCGTGCTACAAAATAAACTCATATTTTTCTCAAACGCCAGTCCCTTTGAAGTATTGTTCTGCTCCAGTGCATACATCTGCCGTAGGGCCCCTGGCGGCGGCCGCATGCTCACAGAATCTCAGTTACAGGAGCTGAAACTTTCCACGGAAGGGAAACTTGTGTGTGCAAACACTTCTCTCCCCGCGTCTCATGAGTGTCTATAGCCTGGTCATATATACTGGCTCTGCGCTCTGTTTAGAAAGCTCCTACTCAGTAATTTCCTCCATAAGTGATTCTCAATGATCCCGAATAATTGTGCGCTGCTGGTTGATAAAGCAGCTTTTTCCTCTTATTGTAGCCAAAGGTCAAACAATAGCGACAAAGTATTTGTGTATATAGAGGATGGAGGTAAGAGGGTCACAGGATATTGTTCACATTGGGAATATAGGATGTAAAGTAAGAGATGAAAACTTCATACAAAGGAGTCCTTTCCAGAGCAGCATCAGATTTTAGCTATCTGGTGTGCTTTGCTATTAATTAAAGCGCTGTCTACTGCCTAAGGCCCCTTTCACATTTATGCAACTTTATGACTAACTTGCTGCTCTAATAATATTTACATTAAAGCGGAGTTCCACGCTTTTTTTGTTTATTAAAAGTCAACAGCTACAAAAAGTGTAGCTGCTGACTTTTAATAAACAGTAGCTTACCTGTCTCCCGGTCCAGCGACGGCTGCTCCCGAAGCCTCGCTCGTCTCCCCCCTCCTCCCTGCGGCGCTGGCATTGCAGGTGTGGGCACTGGCCGTGGCTTCACGGCCGGGCACGCACTGCGCATGCGCGAGTCGCGCTGCGCGTTGCCAGTGGCCAGGCAATCTTCTGGGACCTGTGACGTGTCCCATAAGATTGCCAGGAGGGAGGGGCCGCCTAGGAGGAGAGGAGGAGTCGCCTAGGCGGCCCGAGGCGGAAGGTGGAAGAGGGACAGGAAGTCCCTCTGAAACGAAA
>BLSH010331398.1:754717-765941 GCA_018402905.1 Glandirana rugosa | reverse complement strand
ACAAAGTCATGAAGAGCTGCGTCTGTCAGTGAACGTAGGAGAAAAAGGGATTTTATTAAAACTTACCGTAAAATCCTTTTCTCCAAGTTCACTGACAGACGCAGCACCCACCCCTCTGGGCTCTATTTTGGTACGGCTTGTGTACAAACTGGAGAGCTCCTCTGTGAGGGGGGGTTTTAATGTAGGAAAAGAGGATGGCCCCCAGGGGAGGGGCCAGCTGATTTCTTTTCCCTGCCTAGTTAACTCCTGGTAGGACGAACATAAAACCCCACAAAGTCATGAAGAGCTGCGTCTGTCAGTGAACTCGGAGAAAAGGATTTTACGGTAAGTTTTAATAAAATCCCTTTTTTCTGGTAACTTCCGCCGGATCATCAGAGCGGCTGCATGCAGGGCGAATACATGGTTTAGGAGATATTCATTTTACCTACAGGTAAGCCTTATTATAGGCTTACCTGTAGGTAAAAACATCTTTCAGGGTTTACTACCGCTTTAAACCCTCAGTTGCATGCAAATCGCACCTGAATAATATAGATGCTATTTCTGTATGACTTTGTAATATGTTTTCATTGAGCCAAAGTTGCAACAAAGTCGGACCAAAGTTGTACTGATCTAATTGTGGCAAAAAATTGCTGTAAAATGGTGTCACACAAGTGTGAAAGGGGCCTTATGCAAAGCTTTACATATAATAATTTAACAATTAACGTCCTTTAGGCCCCTTTCACATTTATGTGACTTGGGACTGCAAAGTCGCATGACAAGTCGTTCCCCCTGATTTCCAATGAGTACCGTTCATATCTGTACGACTTCAAGTCGTGCTGACTTCAGAGTAGTCCCTGCATTACTTTGGCCCAACTTTGATGCAACTTGAGGTACATAGACTTCATGCAAATCGCACCTGAATAATATAGATGCGATTTCTATACTATTTCTGTACGACCTTGTAGTATGTTTTCATTGTGCTTAAGTTGCAACAAAGTCGGACCAAAGTCCTACTGATCCCAAATCACATCAAAATTGCAGTAATCACGTAGGGGCTATCCCACTTACGAGGCAAATCTGAGCCGCCCCACGCAGCACAGCTTTCAGACGACTTCTGTAATAGAAGTCAATGCAAGTTGCCTGAAGTCGGCACAGTACTTTGAAGTCGGCACGACATGAACGGTACTCATTGGAAATAATGGGGAACGGCTTGTCATGCGACTTTGTTGTCCCAAGTCGCAGGACAAGTCGCATAAGTGTGAAAGGGGCCTTTAGCCCTGTACACATGATCAGAAAATCGTACGGAAAATACCGCTTTTCGAAGCGATCTTATGATAATCGGATCGTTAGTACAGGGCTTTTCGATAGCCGATCGTGACAGTTCATCCAATGTTTTCCGTCCGGACATGATCGGACATGCTGGAAAAATTTTCTCACACGATTGTACGATTTTTGTTTCATCAGTACAGCTGACGTTCGAAAATGCAATTCTAATACATCACATAACTTCTGATTTTTAATTCTGTCATATGAGAATTTTCTTGACTAAAGTAAACGTCCGATTCAATCTGAGATTCGCATGCGAAAGAAAAACGAATGATCATTCGCCCAATAATCTCATCGTGTGTACCGGGCATTAAGCAGTGTTCCAATGTATATCCTGTGTGTTGGCCATGACATATGATAGATCTTTGAACTCCCTTATAGATTCACTCACACCAAAATCACTGAGAGCAAATACTGAAATGTCAATATTTGCAGGTTGCCCCCCCCCCCCTTATTTTTTTTTTTTATTATTATTTATTTATTTTCTTAGCTCACAGGCTAACTGTCGTATATTTCATTTTTGAACTGTTCCTAATTCAGTTCTTTGTGCTTTCATTAACGGTTACCTATGGTTTTGGTTGGTTGAAAAGAGAGCAGACTGATTCAGAATGTGATTGGTTAACCACACCGGCCAAATTTTGGCTTCCTTCATTTTCCTCTTTGCGAAATTGAAAGTTTAAATGAAGCTGACATCACAAATACTAATCTCTGTGGTAAGACTGCAAGCTGTAGATAAGTAAATATAGAAGCCGGTTTGGAGATTTAGGTTTAGCTGAGATGCCACACACAGTCAGTTTAAACTGCACCCCCTCCATAGAAACCATCAGTAGTATAGACCACTTGTTGGCAAGCAATACAAATCAAATGGGTAGAAAAGTAAGAGAGACTGCTGTTAAAGAGAACCTGTCATGGTTGAAGGCGCACATCTAATTATTTAACCTTATCTGAATTCTTGGCAGTTATTAAAAATAAAACTCACAAACAAGTTCAGTTGTGTTTTCATCACTATGTCAAATGTTTTTAACCGCTTCAGCCCCGGAAGGATTTACCCCCTTCTTGACCAGAGCACTTCTTGCAATACGGCACTGCTTTGCTTTAACTGGCAATGGCATGGTCGAAATCGACGTACTTTTTTTCCCCACATATAGAGCTTTCTTTTGGTGATTTGATCACCTCTGCGTTTTTTATTTTTTGCGCTATAAACAAAAAAAATAGCAACAATTTAGGAAAAAAAAACAATATTTTTTACTTTTTGCTATAATGCATGTTCAAAAAAAACAAAAAAAAAAAACAAATTTATTCATCGGTTTTGGCCGATTTATATTCTTCCACATATTTTTGATAAACAAAATCGCAAAAAGCGTTTGATTGGTTTGCGCTAAAGTTGCTGCGATTACAAACTATCAGAATTAATTTAAGGCGTTTTTACTATTTTTTTTTTTTTTTTAATTTTTACTAGTGGCAGCGATCTGCGATTTTTATCGGGACTGCGATATTGCGGTGAACAGATCGGACATTTTTGACGCTTTTTTGAGACCATTGACATTTATACAGCGATCAGCGCTAAAAAAAAACTGATTACTGTATAAATGTCATTGGCAGTGAAGGGGTTAACCTGCAGGGGGCAATCAAGGGGTTAACTGTGTTCCCTCACTGTGTTCTAACTGTGTGGGGGCTGGGCTGACAGGGGCATAACAGATCTAACTGATCCCGATTGCTGGGATCAGTAGATCACTCATCCCCACTGACAATTGGGAACCGCCATGTTTACATCGGCGGGTCCCCGTTCTTCCTCTCTAGAAGACGATCACGGGTCTCCGGCGGGCATCGAGTCCGCCCGACCGACCCGCGACTACACTCAGGCAGAGTGTGGCAGTCATGAGAGCGCGCCTTCCACAACTCTAGCTGCATAGATCTCCAGTTACAGACGGCAATCTGGGTAGCAGAGCCAACTTGCTGCAGTAAATGTATGTGAGGCGGTCGGCAAGTGGTTAATTGCAAACAGTGTAAGTACCCAAATTTGACTTGGTATCCACATTTTGCAGGCCCTCTACAGCAAAGCTATACTGAAGGAGGGAGAAGCAGCGCAATCAGCCAATCAGTTCCTGTAAGGACAAGGAGCATGCTAATTGGAGGAGAAAACAGGGTGACCAAGAGATTAGCTCATCACTGCGCTGCTTCTCCTTTCACTGTCCAGTCATAAGGCAAGGGTGGATAGGAGGCCTGAAAGAAAAACTGCAGCAAAGAAAAATAAACTATATGTAAACCCTCAACTTGTAAAACAACCCATTCAGTTTAAAATAAAAATGAAAGGCAAAACATATTTGTATAGATATAAAAAAATATATAAATACATTTTTTCCCCTGTTTTACAAGTGATCACATACCCTCTAAGCTCCTTATGCAACTGAGAACAGAGATCCGGGGGGAAGGGAAATAGCAGCACACTGAACATCCCAGTGAATGGCTGTGGGGGGAGGGGGGTGTCAGGACAAGTCTGATAATTGGAGGAGAACAGGCTGAATTCCCAGTATAATTAGAGAACTGACCATGTTGCCCTCTCCTGCTTAATAGTTATAGTCAGGTTGAAAAAACCCAAGTCCATCCAGTTCAACCAAAAAGAAAAATGATATATAACCATACAATCCCATATACAATCCTTCACCCACAGTTAATCCAGAGGATGGCAAAAAAACCCCAGCAAAGCATGGATCCAATTTGCTATAGCGGGGAAAAATTCCTTCCTGATCCCCGAGAGGCAATCGGATTCACCCTGGATCAACTCTACCTATAAATGTTAGTACCCAGTTATATTCTTTACAGTAAGGAAAGAATCCAGGCCTTTTATAAAGCAATCAACCGTGCTGGCCAAAACCACCTCTGGAGGGAGTCTATTCCACATTTTCAAAACTTACTGTGAAGAAACCTTTCCGTATTTGGAGATGAAATCTTTTTTCCTCTAAGAGTGCCCTCTTGTCCTTTGTGACGACCTTAAAGTGAATAACTCAATACCAAGTTCACTTTAAGTATTTGTACATGTTGATCATATCCCCCCTTAATCTCCTCTTCTCAAGAGAGAATAAATTCAGTTCCTCCAATCTTTCCTCATAGCTGAGCTCCTCCATGTCTCTTATTCGTTTGGTTGCCCTTCTCTGCACTTTCTCCAGTTCCCCGATATCCTTTTTGAGAGCTGGTGCCCAAAACTGAACTGCATATTTTAGATATGCACTTACTAATGATTTGTACAGGGGGGCAAAATGATGTCCCTCTCTCTGGAGTCCATACCTCTCTTAATACAAGAAAGGATTTTGCTTGCTTTGGAAACCACAGCTTGGCATTGCTGCCATTATTAAGCTTATGATCTACCAAAACCCCCAGATCCTTCTCCACTATGGATTCCCCCAGTTGTACTCCCCCTAGTATGTACGATGCATGCATATTCTTAGCCTCCAAGTGCATAACTTTACCTTTATCAACATTAAACCTCATCTGCCACACATTCGCCCAATTAGACAGTGCATTGAGGTCTTCTTGTAAGTTGGAGACATCCTGCAAGGACGTCATTCCACTGCAAAGCTTGGTGTCATCTGCAAACACTGAAAAGGTACTTTTAATCCCAGACCCGATATCATTTATAAATATATTGAAGTAAGGGTCCCAACACTGAACCTTGGGGTACACCACTGATAACCTTAGACCATTCAGATGTGTTTAATGTGGTCTGTTTTTAACAGGAAAGCAGTGGGACTGGCAGGATCACCAGGGATTTCACAAAAAGGAAGCAATACAAAGAGATCAGGAGACTTTCTCATACAAGTACACGGTACAGGAGCCACAAATCAGGAATATGAAATGCTGGGGTAACAAACTCTTTAACTTCTTCAGCCCCAGAGGGGTTTACCCCCTTCATGACCAGGCCTTTTTTTGTGATGCAGTGCTGCGTTACTTTAACTGACAATTGGGTGGTTGTGCGGCGTTGTACCCAAACAAAATTGATGTCCTATTTTTTCCACAAATAGAGATTTCTTTTGGTGGTATTTAATCACCTCTGCAGTTTTTATTTTTTTGCGCTGTAAACAAAAAATACTGACAATTTTTTGAAAAAAAAAAATATATATTTTTTACTTTCTGTTATAAAACACATCCAATAATAACACTGAAAAAATCGATTTTTTTTTTCCGTCAATTTAGACCAATATGTATTCTGCTACATATTTTTGGTAAAATAAATCCCTATAAGCGTATATTGATTGGTTTGCGCAAAAGTTATAGCGGCTACAAATTTGATATTTTTATGGAATTTTTATTTTTTTACTGGTAATGACGGCGATCATTGAGTTATAGCGAGACTGCGACATTGTGGTGGACAAATCAGACACCAAACTGACACTTTTTTAGGGACCAGTGACACTAATAACAGTTATCAGTGCTAAGAATATGCACTGTCACTGTACTAATGACACTGGCTTGGAAGGGGTTCACACCAGGGACGATCAAAGGGTTAAATGTGTCACTAGGGGGTGCTTACTAACTGTGTGGGGGATGGGGGGGTGGACTGACTGGGAGAACACAGAGATCCATGTTCCTGCTTAGCAGGAACACACGATCTCTATGCTCTCCCCTGTCAGAACGGTGATCTGCCCCTCTGGGGGAATGATTGCGAGTGGCCGGTGGACATTGTGTCCACTGGATCCGCTGATTAGCTCCCCCTCTGTCCAATTGGCGTGCGCACAGCTCCAGAGGCTACTGCAGGAAGTGACGTATAGGTATGTTGTTTCGCTTGGCCGGGCCGCCTTGCTGCAGTAATTGTGTGGACGGTGGTCTGGTAGGGGTTAAGGTCCTCTTCACTGCCAGACAGGACTGTGCTAGGTGACAGAGCAGGACTCGATAGAAATACAAAATCTTTGTAAAGTAAAACCGCTCCCATATGTGTGTTCCAGCATATGCATACTAGGGCCAATTTTAGACAGGAGCCATACTAGCACATGATATTGCCTTGTAGGTGGGAACTTTTTTTTTTTTTTTCTTACAGGAGTTTACTACCGCTTTAATCCATCTTGTTTTGGCTCTGTTTACAGAGATCTGTTCTGATCTTACTATCACAAGGTTACATCATGTGCGTTACTGAGATAATGTCTGATATGTGTGATGTCCAGTAACCTCCAAAATAGGGAACTTCATCGTTTCTGACGTACGTTGAAACTGTTTTCTTGCATGTCTGTCTTGCAAGTTGTGAACTTTCCCTGCCGCTATCTGATTTTGGTGTCTTAATCTTCATCTAGAGATGAAGCCAAATTGAACATGATTTTGTTTCCCCATCATGGACTTGTACATGTGTTACAAAGATTTGTACTGCCATCTAATGGCCAGCTGCTGCATTATTATTGTCTAGAGCTGTGCTTGCCAACTGCTGTCCTCAGGACCCACCAACAGGCCAGGTTTGCAGGATAACTGAAATAGATCACAGGTTATATCATTTGCTGCTCAGTGATTGCAGTATTCTAGTCTGCATCCCCCAAGGTTATACTTAAAATATGGCCTCTTAGTGGGTCCTGAGAACAGGAGTTGATAACCACTGGTTTAGGGCAACCTTTCTCAGCCCTTTTAAACTGGAATAACCCTTGAAATAACTTTTTATTTTGGCGAACCCCTACTAATAATACTATATCCTCAGCTCATTGATGTGAAAATCACAGGGAAGAATGCTCCTTACGTTTGTGGTGATTGCAAAAAAGTCCCAACTTACTGTATACAGTGGAGAAAAAACTTACAAAGAAATGAAGGGTCTATAATTTTTATCATAGGTGTATTTTAAATTATCGAGACAGAATATCAACCAAAAACCCAGAAAAAACACGTGTTATAATTGTTATAAATTGAGTTGCAGTTCAGTGAGTAAAATAAGTATTTGATCCCCAAGCAAAACATGACTTAGTACTTGGGGGAGAAACTCTTGTTGGCAAGCACAGAGGTAAGGCGTTTCTTGTAGTTGGTTACCAGTTTTGCACACATCTCAGGAGTAGAGTTGAGCGAACCCGAACTGTAAAGTTCGGGTTCGTACCGAACATCGTGGTTTTCAGAACCCGGACTTTTCAAAAAAAGTTTGGGTTTGAGTCTTGCTGCACAGAAAGATCTGACTGGACTAGGTAGAGTCTGTTGCTTTAAGGGAAAGATTATTGTTCTAAAATCATCTCCAAGTTCTATAGGGAAAGGTTCCAGCTGTTGCTTAGAGGGACAGATTATTCTAAAATCATCTCCAAGTTCTATAGGGAAAGTCTCTTCCAGCCGTTGCTTAGAGAGCCATATTATTGTTCTAAAATCATCTCCAAGTTCTATAGGGAAAGTTTCTTCCAGCTGTTGCTTAGAGAGCCATATTATTGTTCTAAAATCATCTCCTAGTTCTATAGGGAGAGGTTCCTGCTGTTGCTTAACCACTTCAGCCCCGGAAGGATTTCCAGCTTTAGGACCGGAGCCCTTTTTGCGATTCGGCGCTGCGTCGCTTTAACTGACAATTGCGCGGTCGTGCGACGTTGTACCCAAACGAAATTTGCGTCCTTTTTTTCCCACAAACAGAGCTTTCTTTTGGTGGTATTTAATCACCGCTGCGTCATTTCTGATCGCCGCTATAAACAAAAGAAGAGCGACAATTTGCAAAAAAACCCAAATTTCTTACTTTTAACTAAAATACAAATCCAAAAAAAAAATATAAAAAAACATTTTTTTTCACCGTTTTTGGCCGATTTATATTCTTCCTCATATTTGCGATAAAAAAAATCGCAATCGGCGTTTATTGATTGGTTTGCGCAAAAGTGGTCGCGTTTACGGATGATGAGAATTCTTTTTTGGGGTTTTTAATTTTTTTTTATTTTTTACTAAAAATGGCGGCGATCTGCGATTTTTTGCGGTACTGCGATATTGCAGCGGACATGGCGGAACGTTTTGACACTTTTTTGGGACCATTGGCATTTATACAGCGATCAGTGCTATAAAAATGCACTGATTACTGTGTAAATGTCAATGGCAGTGAAGGGGTTAACCTGCAGGGGGCGCGCTAAGGGTTAACTATGTTCCCTGGGCGTGTTCTAACTGTATGGGGGACTGCCTATCTGGGGAAGGGAAGTTATCACAGCCTTCACGTAAAGGAAGGCTGTGATCACAGCCCTTCCCCCTCACACAGAGCGGAGGTCCGTGTTTACATACACGGACCTCCGCTCATTCGCTCCGGGGGGGGGGGCATCGCGGGTGGCCGGCGGCAATCGAAGCCGCCGCACCCGCTCCCTGGCCCCCCCTGGACACAGTGAGCCACTTTGCCGCCGTCAGATGCCGATCGGCGGTCGGCAAGTGGTTAAAGCAACAGTTATTGTTTCTTGCACAAAATTAAAAAGTGCATCTACATTGCTGGTTTAAAAAAAAAAAAAAAAATTCTAAAAACTACATTTGCGAACAGCGGTGCATTTCTTGCACAAATATACCCCATCTCGGGTCCCCCCATAGAAAGCTGCTTGCTGTTGGGGCACTCAACAGGAGGGAGGAGCCGGGAGTGGTAGTGTGGGACCCAAGAAGAGGAGGATCTTGGCTGCTCTGTGGAAGTCCACTGCACAGAGCAGTGCAGGTAAGTATAACATGTTTATTATTTTAATTTAAAAAAATAAAAGCTTTACAATCACTTTAAAGGTGTACAAGAAGACAAGTAGATTGATACTTTTCACTTGACATAAAGCTTTCTCTGGATCCAGTTGTTTTTAGTGTAATATGTGGTAGCTCCAGGATAATGGCTAAATATCAATAATAGTCTGCAACTGCAAGTTGTTTAGAAATATATGCAGAGATGTACAGAAGTATGTAGTCCAACAGTATAACTTCCATCAGATATGACATATTGTCCTGTAAAGAAACACCTCACCATAAAATCACCCCAAAATTGAAAGGAAGATGCGTAAATAATAAAATCATGCAAAGAGGTCACGTCACGTCAGGTAGAGGTAGTCACCCCTAGGTATAATCCCACTAGATTTGATGGCCGTAAAATCCAAGGCATCGTATGAGCTTAGTAAACAAAGGGAATGGCTAGCCTCCACTTCCTAGTATGATGCACAACAAGTAGCTAATCCATATAAAATGGTGCCTCATTATTATTGTTATTGGTAGGAGGAATGGTGTCCCATCATTGGTGGGAATAGGACCCCATTTTTGGTGGGACGGGGGGGGGGGGGGATAGTGCCTTATCACTGGTGTCAGTGGAAGGAATGGTGCTTGATCATTGGGGTCAGTGTGAAGAATAGTGCCCCATCGTTTGTGTCAGTGGATCATCTTTGGGGCCAGTGGAAGGAATGGTGTCCCATTGTGGATGGTCGTGGAAGGAATGGTGCCTCGTCATTGTCAGTGGAAGAGATTGTTTCGGTGAGAGGAATGGTGACCCAAGGGCCGGATAAAGGGAAGCAAAGGGCTGCATTTTGGAGACCACTGCTGTGGAGGAACCCTAGTTGAGAGAGGCTGATCTAGAGGATAAAGCTGAGATATGCATTGTAGATAACTCTTGCTTGCTATAATCAAATATTTCATTAGGGTGCTGCTGTAGCAGAAGTTCCTATATGTGATATTGAGTTTGTTCTACAGACAGCCACCAGCCAAGCAGTGTTCGGCCTGCAGTCTGGAGTGTGTCAGCTATTCCGTGAAACCCTTAGCAAAAAAGGATTTGTGGAAATCCAGACGCCAAAAATCATATCCGGTATGTAAAATGATTGTTCAGTGGATTCAACTATTAGATATTTATGTATGGCCATACCAGCATAGGTGCAAATCTATTACTTTCTGGTGGTAGCACAAAGACAAGAGATTGTTGCCAGATTGGAAGCTGTAGATCTCATTAGTATGAGCAGATTTTCTCATGTTGCATGGTGGGTACTGTATAATTTAGCAGCATCCTGTCCAATCATATGACCATCTATTGTGCCTGTTTTCCCAGCCGCCAGTGAAGGGGGAGCCAATGTGTTCACTGTGTCCTACTTCAAAACCAGTGCCTATCTGGCCCAATCTCCACAGCTTTACAAGCAGATGTGCATCTGTGCGGACTTTGAGAAGGTCTTCTGCATCGGGCCAGGTAAGAGAGAATAGCTGTAGAAACTACGAAGCATTTGGGAATCAAATTTTTTTCCTGGGGATTTAAAGATGGATTTGTAGGCCCCGTTCACAACTATGACTGTAGTCGTTAGTGATTACATGCAGGAGACCCAACCAGGGGTTTCCTGGTGATTAGCGGTGGACGGCAGCCCCATTGAAAGTAATGGGAGGCTGACACCTCCCACAGCTAATTGCAGCTTCTTGCATCTAGTTACTCATGGAGAAATGACATGGCAGTGATCGGCCCCGGATGCAGAGGGAGGGATTTACTAAAACAGGAGCGTGCATTATCTGGTGTAGCTTTGCATAAAAGCCAATCCGCTTCCAGATTTATTTTTGTCAAATCTTAATTGAACAAGCTAAAGTTAGAAGATGATTGGCTACCATGCACAGCTGCACCAGAGTGCTCCAGTTTTAGTAAATTTCCCCCATTCATTTTGTATCCAGGGACGATCAGTCACAGGTAATTGGATTTTCCACATGCAATTGCTAATAGCCCCATTCACAAGTGTGAATGGGGCTCTCTTGTAAAGTTTACCTCTAGCCAAGGCATTTTTTAAATTTTTCTTTATATAGAACAGAGAATGGTTAGAATTTCTGTCAGTTTTATGTAGTTCCTCACGTTGAAAAAAAAAAAAGACACATCATACTAATATGCCAGTACTCAAACACTAGTATAGTGTGCAGGCATATTACAATATTACAAAATGTTCTATTTCCCATACACTACAGAATACAACACTGACTAGCAGGGACCTATGTTTTACTTACCCCCTTTAAATGATTTTGACCTCGTGAG
>BLSH010331398.1:726880-747312 GCA_018402905.1 Glandirana rugosa | reverse complement strand
TGGTGTCCTTGGGAGGAGTAGTGCCCCATCGTTGGTGTCGTTGGGAGGAGTAGTGCCCCGTCGTTGGTGTCGTTGGGAGGAGTAGTGCCCCGTCGTTGGTGTCGTTGGGAGGAGTAGTGCCCCGTCGTTGGTGTCGTTGGGAGGAGTAGTGCCCCGTCGTTGGTGTCGTTGGGAGGAGTAGTGCCCCGTCGTTGGTGTCGTTGGGAGGAGTAGTGCCCCGTCGTTGGTGTTGTTGGGAGGAGTAGTGTCCTATCATTGGTGTCATGGGCAGGAATTATGCCTCAATTGCCAGATAAAGGCAAGCAAGAGGCCACAGTTTGGAGACCAGTGACCTAGGGCAATCTGGCTGCCAAATGCAGCCCGACTAGAAATGCCCTTTCCTAAAGACTGATGTCCACCTATCAAGCCATATTGATTTTCATAACTCTTCCCAAGACCAATCCACTTCTTGCATTGGGGCTGAGGGCTCTAGAGAGGAGTACTGGGTAAGAGTGTAGTGATGTTTTCATAAAACTTGGTTACAGCACCCTGTAGATCCCTCCACCAGCCATGATCTTTCTTACATTGCATAGAGGAGCACAGGGATCCAGTAATGACATTTCTGGATCTATAATAAGGTATGTAACGGAAAGGTTTAATTTAAAAATGCCTTATCATGTTGATGGGCGGGGTAAAGGAGGAAGGCAAAATATAAGCAGTGTAACTTTTAGTTTTCATTTGATGCGATTCAAATAGATTTCTAAGAAATAAAAAAAAAAAAATTAAAAAAAACACCCAATATTTCCTTGCAGTGTTGGGAGTAAATGAAAGATTTTGTCAGTTGCATATTTCTCAGCTTGACACGCTGGGTCTATGGAGAAGCATAAACATCTGTAGCCCTTTAATGTCCTTTACAATAAAGAATAGTCACTTTTGTTTTTGTACCCTTTGCAGTTACATGTAAGTGATGGAGTTTTGTCACTATTTATAAAGTGGCAGCGCAGAAATGAAAACAGCCGTGGGCGATTAATAAACTTTTACTTTCATATTAAGGCAGAAATGAAACGCAGTGCCACACCGGGGAAAAGGAATCTATTTTTTATGAACAACTTAAAAGGGAAAGTTCTGTTAAAAAATTCTGATTTAAATTCTGATCCCTACTGTCACTGAGTATGACAGCGCCTGCTTGCTGTACTCCCTCTCTCTCTCTATGCCAAGTAGTGGAGTGTGGCGCCCTCTTATGCACATCTGTTGTAGCGCGGTATTCACTTTTAATGATGGAAGATCATAGCAATTAAAATTGAATAACGATGCTGCTGACCTTTTTTAAAGATTGTCTGCCGAACCAATAATTGCGTAATCTGTGTAGATAAGGGTTCTTAGTGTGAAGTTCTCTATGGGTAATTTGCCATTTGTTGACCGGCCTCGTTATATTGTTTAATTACATCTGCATAATGCATAAATGCCAAACAATATGTGATTATATATTCTGTTACAGAGAGTGTCGTAATAACACTTGACCTTCTCAAGCCTCTTTTACACAGGCGGTTGACGGGTGGTAAAACCATGCAGTTGAGCACCACTGCTCCCGTTATGCCATGTAAGCCGCAGGGGGGAGTGTACACATTCTTTGCTTCACAGCACAGCAAAAATGATCCTGGTCATTGTATTCAGTGGGTGGTATCACTTGCTGACTGCGATCTATTCTACTGAATGGTAACACCCTGCAACCTCACCTCTTGCAGTGCATGCAGTTGTGATGCGCTAGTGCAAACTTTCAAGGGGCTAAAGGAGACCTACAGCTAAAGTTTGTTTGGCTGTACTTCTACAGTTCGTTCTGAACTCCTGTGATCCATTTTCAGCAGACAGCGGGCTGAAGCCTGTTGTCTGCTGACTTCACAGAGCCGGTCCAGGCTGTGGCAAGATTGCGACAATAAAGTCGGGATCCTCCCACAAACCCGGAGTGGCACCAGGCTCAGCCTCTCAGTGAGCGGCTGAGTGATGATTGACAGTCACCAGCTTTATGCTCACGGAGCTGTAAGAAATGAGCAATCGGCCTTAGAGTCGGCGGGGGACATATGCAGCAATGGACTGATGCTGCATCCACCTAGGTGTAAACAAGGCCTAAGTACACATCTATAACCACTTGACCTCCGGAAGATTTTACCCCTCTTCATTTTTTGCTATTCAGCAATGTGCTACTTTAACTGGCATTTTGCGCGGTCATGCAACACTGTACCCGAATTAAATTTACATCCTATCAAAGTTTGCGTTGCAGCTTAACAGTCCTTAAATTCCGAGCTACAAACACCTCCCTTCTCATATCTGTTACATAGAGGGTAATTGTTTTATAGTTTATAGAATAGAACTGGGGAGGCTGATAACATAGTTAAAGATTTTAATGTAGTACACAGGAAGTTTACAAGGACACCGGATTTCTGGCAGGATCAATGGGTATTTTTCTGTACCTACAAAAAAAAAAAAAAAAAAATCCAGAAAAAAAAAAAACTAACACGGACTGGTAAGCTACAGTACCCTACATGTTATTTCTTGGGTTTAGATATTCTTTAGTGGCATCAGGTTTATGTTGGCATGGAATGGTTTTCATTTCAAAAGAGCAATCTGCAGTTAGAGGAAGTAAACCCAGATTGATTTACTTCCTCTATATTCCCCTTTAAACTAGAAACTTAATGGGCTACTATGCGCCACTTACCTGCAAACGAAGTCTGCGATGTCCAGCGCTGTCTCCTTTGCTGGCGGCGTCCATCTTCTTCCCCTCTTCCTTCCGGGGCCGGTTCTCCGGCTCTGTGACTGGTTGGAGTCGCGTAACGTCACTCCCACACATGCCGCCAGTCACGGCATGATCACAGTGGAGAAACGGCACGGAGGCCGTTTCTGCACTGCGCATGTACTGAAATTACGTTGGCACATGGAAGTACACTGCATATCTCCTGAACCGTGCAGGTTTGGGAAATATGCTGGGCACCTACAGGTAAGCCTATGATAAGGTCTGTCATTGTCTGCACCCCAAGCAGTTGCTACATGAGAGGACCTGGTGGAGCCAAGAATGGAGGTGGGGATGTTCTGTAGTCCTGTCCTAATGCACAACACTGCTCCTCTATACAGTATAGTGAGTGAGCACTGCAGGACAGGAAGTGAGTAACTAGCAGGATTATCTGGTGAAAATAAAAGAAGGCCTGAATAAAAGAAAATGAATGCAGCCACCAATGCCCCGCCCCCTGTCTCCGCTGATTGGCTGACTGACTTTGACAGCCATGGGAGACAATGGCGCTGCTGCTGTGTCTCAGCCAATCAGGAGGAGTGTCCTGGACAGCGAAGACTCTCGTGCTGGAGAGAGATGAGGCTCAGGTAAGTAATTAGGGTTGGCTGGGGAGGGGGAGAATTAAGATTAAAAAAACCCCTCTGTCTTTACAACCCCTTTTAGTTACTACTTTAATTAATGCATTTGGTTACATTTTCACCAGAAGAACGGCAGCTTGTGATTGGTAGGTATGGACAGCACCCTATACACCCAATACACTTTTCATAATGCTGTTTTCCTCTGATATCTGTCCTGATCTTTGTCTGTTCCACAGTGTTCCGTGCTGAAGACTCCAACACACACCGTCATCTGACTGAGTTTGTAGGTCTGGATATAGAGATGGCATTCAACTATCACTACCACGAGGTGGTGGATGAGATCGCTGATACCCTGGTGCAGATATTCAAGGGACTGCAGGACAGGTAATGCAGAAGAGGCACACAGGGAATGTGATTTTGTTTTCATATTGCCTCTTACTACATCTTGTCCAGAAAAGTCTCCCTTGTGCCTCTCGCTTTTATCTTCTATCGAGATCTCAACTCGAGGCGCAAACCACCT
The DNA here is from genome assembly GCA_018402905.1 of Glandirana rugosa. Lineage (NCBI taxonomy): Eukaryota > Metazoa > Chordata > Amphibia > Anura > Ranidae > Glandirana > Glandirana rugosa. The sequence goes on along the minus strand of BLSH010331398.1, from coordinate 743,453 downwards.
CCATGTATGGTGGTAAGCCTGAACTCCAGCCTTACCCTTAGTTGTATTAGTTCCTGCACACTGTGGCTTCTCACAATGTGCATTTGAAGTTGCCGCAAGTTGGATAGAGCCCGTCTCATTTCCTGGCATCATTTAAATCTTTCCTACCCAATTTGACTGTCCCTGACCCTCCCGTTTCATTTATTGGATTCCAGCTCTTTCCATCATGGTAGCTCAGCATCCCATGTGGGTGTTCCCAAGAGCCGTCAGCCTAGGGACACCCACTCCTCCAGACTTACACCCACCCATCAAGGCATTTTGATATTTGCGTAACTCTTTTCAAGTGCCCACCTGCTGCTTGCATCAGGGCTGAGGGCTCTGAAGAGGAGTACTGAGGCAGGGTACTGTGATGTTTTCAGGAAGCTATATACTGCACCCTGCCAGCCCCTCCCACCAGACATGATCTGCCTGCATTGTGTAGAGCAGGGGTCCCCAACCCCCTGTTGATGTCTGGTATGCACAGCAGGTGGTGAGTGGCGACCGCAGTCCACTTGGGGCTATCACAGACTGCGGTCGCTGCACCCCTCCAGCTATGCAGCCAAGCCCGTATCCTTTCCCGGTTCCTCTGCCTGCCAGGCCGACAATGTCATCTTATCAGCAGGGCAGGAGGAGCTGCAGGTCGGAATAGAGAGCTCCTTCCGCCCCCTGCCCTGCTGATAGGATGACATCATCAGCCGAGTGGGTGGGCATGCAGGGGAACCGGGATTGGGGACACAGGCTGATAACAACCTCTGCCCTGCCAAAGGTAGGAGTTTTTTGCAGGGGAGGCAGAGCTTGGAATGGAGAAGTGTCATGTTAGAGAGGAAAGGGGGGGCAGACTGCAGGTGCACCGTGATGGAGCAGGCTGTAAGCATTACAGTGCCCCTTGACAGTGCAATTCCCTTTATATCACAGTGCAGTCCCCTTTTCATCACCCCCCTTTACATTACAGTGCTCCATTTACAGTGCAATTCTCTTTATACCACAGTGCAGACCCCTTTACATCACCCCACCCCCCTTTACAGTGCAGTCCCCTTTATATCACAGTGCCCATTTTACATTACAGTGCCCCCTTTACAGAGCAGTCCCCTTTATATCACAGTGCCCCTTTTACATTACAGTGCAATCCCCTTTATATCACAGTGCCTCTTTTACATTACAGTGCCCCCTTTACAGAGCAGTCCTCGTTACATGAATGTAAGGGGCACTGTAATGTAAAGGAGGACTGTGACAGAGGAGGCTGTGACTGCTAGGGGCACTGTAATATAAAGGGGACTGCACTGTAATCATTACAGTGCTCCTTTACAGTGCAGTTCCCTTTATATCACAGTGCAATCCCCTTTACATCACACCACCCCTCACCCCCTTTACATTACAGTGCCCCCTTTACAGTGCAGTCCCCTTTAATATCACAGTGCCCCTTTTACATCACAGCTCCCCTTTACATTACAGTGCCCTCTTTACAGAGCAGTCTACGTTACATTCATGTAAAGGGGGACTGTGTTGTGAAGGGGAACTGAGGACACTGTGGGACTGCTTTAAAGGGGAACTGTAATGTAAAGGGGGACTGTGAACACTGATATAAAAAGGAATTGTGCTTTAATGGGGGGCTGAGGACAGACTCCGTGAATATCCCATCCCCCGACCCAATACAAGGATATGATTATTTTTAGGTCTATAGCTTCTGTTTTCACTTGAGTAGCTGCCTGTATGAGATTGCCCTCTAGTGGAAAAAAAAAATTAACACAGTTAGAACAATAGTACTGTAAACTGTGCCATCTCACTGTTTGTAAAAATAGTATGCATTGTTAATGCCCACTTTTCCTGATTTTTCAAGATTTCAGACAGAAATCCAGACTGTGTGCCGACAGTTCCCTAGTGAGCCATTCAAATTTCTGGAGCCCACGCTCCGCCTGGAATACCGCGAGGGGCTAGCGATGCTGCGGGAGGCCGGTGTGGAGATGGGGGATGAAGAGGACCTCAGGTGTGTACTGCTAATGAATAAATACTAAAACCCCTAATTTTTCACTTGATTAAATCACAATGTTGATTTTTTCCACTTATTCACCCAAAAACTTGCCCAGTTGTCATCACGCATAACCCGATGTAAGGAAGAAAAAAAAAAAAGTATTCCACTTCTCCAAGTTCTTAGCAGATCCTGTACTTTCTGCAGAAAGGGCCTGCAGAGCTGAAATTCGGAAATAAGAAAGAACATTTGAAATAATAATAAATAGCTATTATAGGTATTGGAACTTCCTTGAAAATTTGGCTGTTAGTGAAATTAAATATGAAATTTATCACGCACAGCCATATTTTCAAGGAAATTCCAATACCTATAATTTTAATAGTTATTTGTTAGTTTGTATTTCAAATTTCTTTGTTATTTTCGGAATTTCAGCTGTTCCGATTGACGCATTTCCGAGTTACCACAATTGCCGAATTACTGCAAATTTTCGAATCGTAAAAACAAAATTTCGGAAATCGTCCGAATTGCCGAATTTTGCAAAATTGGGTAAAAAAGACATTCGGAATGAAACAAATTGCACAAGCCCTACTGCTGGAAAGGAAGGGAAATTAAAGTGATTTTAAAGTCTTGTTTTTTTTAAAAATGAAAAATAACAAACATGTTATACTTACCTCCTCTGTGCAGTTGGTTTTGCACAGAGCAGCCCGGATCCACCTCTTCTCGGGTCTCTCTTCGGCTCTTCTAGTCCCTCCCTCCTATCGAGTGCCCCACATCAAAGCAGCTTGCTATGAGGATACCCGAACTGAGTCACAGCTCCCTGTGTCCATTCAGACACAGAGCTGCGGCCTGGCCCCGCCCCCATTTCTATTCTTATTGGTTGACTGACTTTGACAACAGAGGGAGCCAATGGTGCCGCGCTGCTGTCTCAGCCAGTTAAGAGGGGAGTCCTGGATGGCCGAGACATTCCTACAACATTGCTGGAGCTAGAAGGACCTCAAGTAAGTGTTAGGGGGCTGCTGCACACAGAAGGCTTTTTATCTTAATGAATAGAATGCATTAAGATAAAACCTTCTGCCTTTACAACCACTTAAAGGCCAACCTTATACTTTGCCTGTTTGGCTCTATAGAAATTGTAAAGTCAGAAGGTTTTTTTTATCTGAATGCATTAAGATAAAAAGCCTTCTGTGTGCAGCAGCCCCCCTAACATTTACCTGTGGTCCCTCTTTATCCAGTGATGTCCACGAGTGTCTTAGGTGTCCGATTGGCTGAGACACAGCAGCGGCGTCATTTGCTCCCACTGCTTTCAATCAAAGTCAGCTAGCCAATCAGGAGTGAGAGGGGGCAGGGCCTGGACTCCGTGTCTGAATGGACACAGGGAACTGGGACTCAGCTCGGGTGCCCCCATAGCAACAGGAGGGAGGGGCCAGGAGCACCAGTGTGGGACCTGAGAAGAGAAGGGTCGGGGCTGCTCTGTGCAAAATCAACTGCCACAGAGAGGAAAGCATAACATGTTTGTTATTTTTATAGGGAAAAATAGAGACTTTACAATCGCTTTAACATTGAAATGACCGAACTCTAGTATTTAAACTTCTCCAAAAATATCCCTATTCTGGGGCAGGCTTCATAGAGCTCATGCATCCTCTGTGCACACTAATCTAAAAGAGTTCCAGCACACTTGCTATCCTGCAAATAGCGTGAATGGGGCAGTTTGTATATGCCTCTGAAGGCTCACTGTCACACTGTCTGTGTTCGGAGCCGCTCATCTGCCACTGCATGGTGGTCCGATTAGGACAAGTTGATGAAAGTGGAAAGATCGCTCTGAACCCGTAGGTTTATTTTACTGGTATTGTTATCGTAAGGTATTACTCTTGGTGTAAATGATCTGGTTCTTGGGCAGGCAGTTTCTACACCCTGGAGGATCGCCACAGTCTCCTTGGCTTGTTGTGTGATGTAAAAAGAGTTGAAATTGAAGCGCCACAGCACTGCTAAGAGGTCCCAGGACAAGTGGCTGTGCTGCTGCATCTCCCCATAGAGTAACATATTCTGCCTGCACATATCTCCTGGTGGTTCCAGCCGCATAATTAAACTGCCCTTCATCCTGTACAGTGCCTGTGTGAATGAGGCCTAAAAGTTTTGCCAAGGGAATTGTACTTACGGTATTTTCTATGGAAATGCTAGTAATCTATAGCTCAGTCGCTTTGAGTTTGTGCGGCATTTTATGCCCACTTGCCAGCAGCCGTCGGTCTGTATTCATCTCCGTGGCAGTTAGCCACAGGTCACTGAAGGAGAGCGATTTCTAGCAGTGAAAATAAAGATACTTGTTAGACCTTTACCTGCATCAAATTGCCAGTGACCTTGCTAGCTATAAATCGCTGTTAACAAAAAGAAACGTATGGCCATACTTCTCTTGTGGGTTAGAGGGGTGCACCTCCTGTGATCCAGAAACAGCTGTCAGCAAGCTATAGCCCGCTGTCAGCTGACATCACAGAGCCGCTCTAGGCACTGGAAGGATCCTAACTATATTGTCGGGATCCACCCCGCTTCCTGATTGGCTGGCTCTCAGCGTACGACCGAGAACAGAAGTCCGTTGTTTGTACCCCCCTCTTTCCAATGAGTGCTGGAGAAGCAGAGTGGAGAGCAGTGACTGATAGTCACTGCTCTCTGCTCTGAGCGATCAGCAGGCATGTCATCGCTCAGTTGTTGGGCTTAGAGCCGGCGGGGGACAGCTGCAGCATTACACCGATGCTGCAGCATGGAGATGGTATGTATATTTGTTTGTTTTTTTTTACATACTCCATGCATCTCCTTTAGTCTCTGACAAGATTCTTAGTCTAACGTGGCCATAAAACTGTGTGATTAAATCTGTTGGTTACACTGCACACAATCATTCCTCCTAGCACTGTGTTACTGAGCCTGTAAATGTGTGTTTGTGATACATAATATATAAACACTCATCTCTTGTTTTTCAGCACCCCTAATGAGAAGCTTTTGGGACGGCTGGTCAAGGAAAAGGTAATGTTACTATTGACTGGGGTATCACTAAGGTTACTCTCACTCTGCTCTGTGGTAAAAACACATACGCCTTTTTACTGTGTTGTCGGTGCGTATTGGACTAGTGACTCAAAAAAACACATCCACGATTGCATTTTTTGTGTTTTTGCTTCATTTTTGATGCGTTTTCCATTCATTTCAATATGGAGGTGCATTTTTTTTTAAATTTTTTTGCCACACCAAACCTAGATCAAAAAGGCAACTTGCAGGACCTAAAAAACACAACGGACCCGTAACTGACCAGTGTAAGGAGTTCCATAGCATTTAATGGTCATGGGTTTTGTAAGGAGTGCCATAGGATTTAATGGTCATGGGTTTTTCTTCTGCTTTTTGTAACACAAAATCGGAAGAAACACTGATCAGTGTGAACCGTTTTTTTAAAAATAAAAATGTAATACTTACCTGTTCTGTTGCAGTGGATTTGCACAGAGCGGCCCGAATCCTTCTCTTCTTGGGTACCTCTTCACTGCTCTTGGCCCCTCCCTCCTGTCGAGTGCCTCCTCAGCAAGCAGCTTACTATGGGGGCACCCGAGCCCAGCTACAACTCCATGTGTTCATTCAGACATGGAGCTGCCATTCGGTCCCACCCCTTCTCTCCTCTGGTTGGTTAACTGAGTTTGATTGACAGTCATGGGAGCTAATGGTGCTGCTGCTGTGTCAGCCAATCAGGAGAGTCCCGGACGGCCGAGGGACTCATGGACATCGCTGGACAGAGATGGGGCTCAGGTAAGTATTAGGGGTGCTGGGGAGGCTGCTACGCACAGAAGGTTTATTTATCTTAATGCATAGAATGCATTAAGGTAAAAAAACCTTCTGCCTTTACAACTTCTTTAAAGATGAATTCCAGGTATGGCAATTTTTACATTGTTATATTAGTTCAGCTTGAACTAATGTCTACTAGTGGGATCCCCGTTGAAGCAAAAAATCACTAGTAGACACTACAATGATTTCCTCTAGCTTCTGGATCCCATGCTAAGCCTCTGCCCTGCTACATTGTGAACACTGGAGGTTACTCACTCGCCACAGGCTCCATTCAGGGAACGCTGCATTTTTTCAATGAATGCAATGCGTCCTCTGATTGGATAAAGTGGAGAGGTGGGTGATGATGTCACAATCTCCACCTTGTCCAAACAGAGTACACTTTACGTTCATTGACAAAATGGAAAGTGTTCTCTAAATGGCATCATTGCCAAGTGGGCGACATCCTGTGTTCAGTAGGCAGAAGAGCAGTTGCTTGGCATGGGACCCAGAAGCTAGCAGCAAACACTGTAGTAGCCATGCCTACTAAAGTGATTGCCAGCTTCCACAGGGATCCCACAGGTATGGCACCTACATACATTGATCCAAGCTGGACCAATATAACTAGGTAAAAATTGCCATACCTGGAATTCAGCTTTAACCACCTCAGCTATGAAAGCTTTTACCAGGTCATTTTTTGCTATTCAGCACTGCACTACTTTACCTGGTTATGTGTCATGCAACACTGTACCCAAATTAAATTTTATCTTTTTTTTCCACACACATAGAGCTTTCTTTTAGTGGTATTTGATCAACACTGGGCCTTTTATTTTTTACTATATAAATAAAAGACCAAAAATTTAATAAATAGCCTTCATAAATATTGGCCAAAATGTATTCTGCTGCATGTCTTTGGAAAAAAAAATTGATTTGCGTGAAAGTTATCTTTGTACTGTGTTTTTTTTTTTATAATACTAAATCTGACACAGACTGACTCTGAGTGGGAACTGACATCACCAGTGACACTAATACAATGATAAGTGATAATACTATACACTGTCAATGTACTAATGACACTGGCTGGGAAGGGACTAACCTCTAGGGCGATCAAGGGGTTAAATGTGTTCCTAACTATGTGTAATGTGGTGCTTTTTTGGATCTCTTTGGTTCTTATGAACTTAGGCATAAGAAACAAAGAGATCGTCCCCTTTGTACAGAGCCCAATTTGCCACAGCAGATCAGCACATTCCTGGCCATGAATCATTGGCTGGGACCTGCTGACAGACTCCGTCTGTGTACGCTCACAGCGGGGGGACTCCCATGCGCGTACCCTAATCCCGAAAAAAGATACCAGTACATTGCTTTGCCTGTACAGGCCGCCCGTCCACAGTACATTACGGGTGCGTGGTCCCCCAGTACTTAGAGAAAAGCTGTCAGGAGAGAAATGTCCTGGTTTCCATTGCTGGTATTTCCTTCTGAAAAAGCTAGTTACCTGGCTGTTGTGCTGATGCTTTGTCTCAAATTAAAACATTTTCTGACTTTTCTCTGACATCCATTTGATGCCTTTTTGTTCCAGGTTTGAAGACGTGAAGTCAGTCAAAACCAGTTCTGACATTTAACATATTGTACATCGCAATAAATACATCAGGACTGCTTCCAGGAGACCAGATTGCTCCTGCAAGCAACCCTACCCTTCACACTGGTACAGCAGCACATGGGGGATCTGAGCAAGACAACTGAACACTTCACAATGTGTTTGTAATGTATACAGAAATACGGGAACATTGGCAGTTGCCCAATCTGTTTACCACTAAGCTAAGAAGGGTCACATTCAAGTGCATGTGCAAATGACTAAATTACCTAACACTGAGCCCTGCCAGCCAGCTGATCAGATTGATTTGACCATGGGTGCTCCAGCTGTTGCAAAACTACAAGTCCCATGAGTCATTGCAAGGCTGACTGCTACAAGCATGACTTCCAAAGGCAGAGGAATGAGGGGACTTGTAGTTCCGCAACAGCTGGAGGGCCACAGGTTGAGCACCCATGGATTAGGCAGTTGCCATATCCTCTTTTTATGGTTCTGAATCACCATTGGCTTCTTGTTTTGTCAGTTCTAGCGGTGAATTATCCCCAGGTTCCTGCATCTTTTCCCTCGGCCATAGGGACTCACTTATGTAGAAAGAGGACCCCCTTGGCTGTTCTCCTGCAGTGTTTGAATGTCTCCTGGGTCCAGCTCATTGTCACTAGCAGCAACAGAGGTATCCTTGCCTGGGGTTTTAGCAAAGAAGTGCTGGGCAGCTTCTTTCTGCTTTTCCCTCACCGTGCAGGATGCTGATCTGCCATCTTGGCCCGCTGGGTCAGGTGCCAGTATCGGAGCTCGTTCCCCCGTCTGAACATCTGTGATTTGCAGGACCAGTAAAAGCTTAGGATGGCAGAGGTACACAGAAGATTGAGGAGATACTGAGAAACGTTCTTCAGACAGCCGCACTCCAAAAATTGCCGTTTATTGGTAAAATCAAATGACATACAAGCAGAGCATATTGGGGGACAAACCCCAGGTACAAAAGCTGACGCGTTTCACGTCTATATCTGACGCTTAATCATGATTTGCGTCAGATATAGACGTGAAACGCGTCAGCTTTTGTACCTGGGGTTTGTCCCCCAATATGCTCTGCTTGTATGTCATTTGATTTTACCAATAAACGGCAATTTTTGGAGTGTGGCTGTCTGAAGAACTTTTCTCAGTATCTCCTGTATCATGGCGGAGCCTGCACCCTATGGAAGCGGTCACATCTGTGGAGTGAAGCCGTGGCTTTGAGCGGGTATTGTCTTCCCTTCTACACAGAAGATTGAGTCAGGATGCTGGCGGAGCTGCTCAGATACACGCCTGGTTACATGCCTTTCAGGCCACGCCCCAGCCTCTTTTGCAGTCTTTGTAATGTAATCCCTCTAACTAAACGGGGAAAGTATCACTTGAAACGGCTACAGGGGTTAGTGGAGTTGGGAAGTCAATTCCCTGATTTCATGTCTTCAAACAGGGACAGGGAGATGTGATTAACCATGTGATACACTCCTTACTGACAGTGTCTCTTCTCTCCTTTGTCCAGTATGATACAGATTTCTACATTCTGGACAAGTACCCGTTGGCTGTGAGACCCTTCTACACCATGCCGGACTCCCAGGATCCTGTGAGTGCCATTTACTGATTAAATTGCGTAGACAGACATGTGTGGTTCCTTTTCATTGCACAGCAGTGGACATAAATGGTTACATTAGGGCCCTTTCACACAGGCTGTCCGATTTGGTCCACCTGTCAGTTTTTCAGCCAGACCTGATCGGACCTTGCAGTCTCCCCTATAAAGCGGCGGATGTAAGCGGACACACGATCCGATCCTGCCCGCAAAATTCAAATGGATGGCTGCCCTATTTTCCATCTCTTCATTGGATGGAAATGGGCAGGCAGTCCGTTTCCATCCGATTTCCTCATAGAGGAGAGTGGGAGTCCGCTCTGCACAGCGGAGCAGACAGGAACTGTCATCTGCCTGGTCAAAGGGGATCAGCAGAGCAATCCCTCGCTGAGCAAGTGGAATTGTTGCACGTAGATGCTCGTGTGGAAGGGGACTTAGGCTTTCCATGCATTTGTTCTCGTACAGGATAATTCCAATATTCAGCACATTACTCTGGATCTCTCGTTCATCAGTGATGGAGCAACCCAAGTATTAAAGCGCAGTGATCAAATGTATAGTTATTTACAGCAGCACAAAATGCAGAGCTGACAGGCTCTAGGGATGTAATTCTCTCTGCGTGGTTTGGTGTGGGTATTAGGATTTCCTCCCACATAGTACAAGAAGTCGTCTGCACGCTACTAGCTCTTTTACTGTATAGTAGCAATCCACAGATACAACCGTTGAAATCATATGGGGGCTCTTTCTTAGGGTATCTTTTCAAGGCAAAGATAAAGCTCTCCAATCTACAGGCAGCATAAAGTGAGTATGTCAGACCCTCTACAGAGCAGAGAGCAAGGGTCTTTCTCTACAGCATGTTGGTAGGGGATAGGCTTTTCTACTCAGGCTTTCTAAAAAAAAAAAAAAAAAACATGAACTGCAAGACTTGTACCACCCCCATGTTGACGGTCAAGTAGATCCTGTGCTTTATTTGAAAACCTGCTATGACGGGGGAAAAAAGGCCTTCCCCACAAGAGTGTGCAAAGTCTTGGAGTTTGCAGACAGGATCTCCCTGGAAGGCACATAAGATGTAGCCTTTTCAGGGTGCATCTCTGAGGTCCTGGCTAAGTCACCAGTGCCTCAACAGACCACAAAGTGGAATGCAAAAGTAAATAACTAACCAAATGGATGATTTTAACCCCTTGGCACCAGCCACACGGAAACATGCGGCCTCTCGCTGCCTGGTCCTTAGCACAGAGGAACTGCATGGTTGTGTGAATTGCTGTGTGTACAGCTGTGCTGAGAGCGCGCGCTTGGTGCACATTCCCAGCACAGTTACCAACGCCTAACCGAAGTAGCAATCGGAAGTTTTCAGATCACGTGACCGCCAATCATAGCGGTCACATGCTATTAAGCCCCGCCCCCTCCTGGCATCATAAACCTCTTATAGGGCAGGGAGCTGCCGGCATTAAGAGGTTAAAGCATAAATTGCAGGTATTTTGGAAATAACATTCTTAGATGCATGCATCTAGAATTTCTAGTGTTGGGGTGGAAGAGAAGGAAAGGGGGAGGGGCTATATTAGATTTATTGATAGATGTCACTCCCTTGCTACCATCTGTGTAATACAACCAATGTGCAGTAAATCAATACCAATATGGCCTCATGCACACAGGACATTTTTTGACTGTTTTACAGCAGCTGTTTTTAGCTGCAGACGTTTTTTTTCTACAGTCAATAAACCCTCCATCATGTTATCCTATGTGTTCATGCGCACACAGGCTATTATCAGCTGTTTTTAGCAGTGACGTTTTTGAGCTGTAAAACGTTCAAACGCTCAAAAACGCCCAAAAACGTTGATCACTAACTTTTTTTAGATTTATTTGGAAAAAAAAAAAAATTGCGAAAAAACAGAGGGAATATAACACTGATAAAAGCTGAAAAAAATCACTGATAAGCTACTGATGTTTTTTTAAAGTCCTGTGTGCATGAAGCCTAATAATGACAGGTTGCTGCAACCATCTATTGTGTTCCCAAATAAAGATATGGCGCGCTCACCTTTTGATTACTTCATATGTGCAAAGAAAATTTAAATCTTGCACATACTAATGCAATTCACAATAAATAAACCAAAAATGTGATATTGCAAATAAACATTCAACTGTGTGAATTCCTTTTATCACAATGACTTCTTATTCAGGTAATCAATATGCCACATGTTCATATGCTTCCAAATGAACTGTTCATACATCTATATTTCCTCCACCCTGTATTTGAGAGGGCCTCCCCACCTTTCATATCGTGTTCTCATTTTTCTCTGTGGACTTGCGTTAATATAGCAGGTCAAAAGCACTTTGCCTTTTACGGATCTATCGTCCTCTGTCAATCCCTTCACTGGCTTCCGCTACCACACCGTATAAAATTCAAAATACTAACCACAGCATATAAGGCCATCCACAACATCGCCCCCAGCTGCATCACCAAAACTCACTTATTCAGGGAAGCCTATCCCACCTTCACCTTAGAACTGTACCCAAGTCACCCCCATCAGATCACCCCCCCGCAGCTATTACCTCTTGTACCACCTCCACCTCCCTTTAGATTGTAAGCTCTATGAGCAGGGCCCTCCTATTCCTTTTGTATTCAACTGTTTTGTAATTGTACTGTCACCTCTCTACATTGTAAAGAGCTGCATAAACTGTTGGCTCTATATAAATCATGTATAATAATATGCCACAATGGTGATGGTAAACCAGGTAGTTTTAGTACCTGGTTTGCTGATCCACTCAGTTGCACTCAAATGTTGCTGAGAAAACAGGCATATACAGTGTGCAAAACTGACATCCAGGCATGGGAACTACAGCTCCTGCATCACTTACGGTTTCAGCAATTACGTCACCCGGCTCCGCGTGTCATCACGATACCAGGGCTCAAAATTTCAAGTCCTGAGCCACTAGCCAGGCCATAAGAGTTACTCGCCACTCGTAAATTATTTCATGATAAATCTTGCGTGAAGTACACTTCCGCGCCTTAAGCATGGTAGGGATCACGGAGTCAGTGACACCCCTATCCCTCAACACCTGGGACTCAATAGCCAAACCGTCAAAGCCAGCGAGGGTAAAGCAGGGTGCAGGATGGGTCCCTGTTATAGCAGATCTTCTCGTAGCGGAAGACGCCGGGGAACATCTGTCACCATCTGCACCACGTCGGCGTACCAAGGGCGCCAAGGCCAATCCGGAGCTACCAGGATTGTCGGGATCCCCTCTCATGGCTGACCCCGCCACCAAGAACAGAGCCTTGGATACCGCCTCCGTCCGCCTGTCGGCCGGATCCTTAAAAGAGGGGGACCCCTCCAAGGGGATGGTCGTTGCCTTATTCAGGCAAGCCACCGGGGGGTCCACTGCGGGGGATGCCCACTTCTTCACAAAACTATCCTCAAAAGGATAGCGCACAGCGAAACGTTTGGGCAATGAAAAGGAATTCTGCGGACGCTGCCATTCCTTATAAACCAGCTGGTCAAAGAATTGATCATAGGTATACGCCCTAGGGGACCGAGGCGGCTTAAAAGACCCACAAACGTAGGCAGTCTCCTGCAACTTCCCAGCTTGGTCCAGTCGCAAGGACGCACAGATATTGGTGATCAAGGAGGCCACCAGCGCCCTATCGAGGCCCCCTGGTCTTTCTCACCATCCAAGGGCTCCAGTTCACCATCCAAGAGCTCCACAGAAGTCCCCGTAACCACTGAGGCCCCTTCCGGTTCCGAATTCTCCCCTCACCTGAGGAAGGAGGGGGGGGGGTGGACGCTTCTTAGGCACCCCCTTAGCACGGCACCTCCCGGGGGAAGAATTCCCCCAATATGGACCTCAGCTGATCCGGGAGCCGCCATTGGGCCACCGGAAAACACTGTTAGGCCAATAGGCCCTGACACCCCCACAATGTAGCCCCACCACTGCCCCACAGAGCAACCGGGAGACACCCAGGAGGACTGCACCCACCGCTACCGACACCCGAGGGAGAGCCCAGCTATACTTGCTGTGTACAATTGCCCTTCAAGCGCTGCGTCCCAGTAGGAGTGCAATGACCGCCAGTCAGGAGCCTACGCCGCCCTGTGCCTTTCACGCTGTCCCAGATTGAAAGAGGAAGAAGCGGCGCCAGCCGCACGTTTTCATCCACAGGCACATCAAAAATGGCCGACGAACGTTCACAAGAGGCCAAAGCCTGATACACAGGCCGCGACTACGGCAAAATGGCCGCCGGCCCACCACTAGAGGCCAAAATGGCCGCGGCTATGGCAAAATGGCGGCGATCCGCCGCAAAATGGCGCCCCCTCCTACACCCCCCCTCCCCCGCACCGCACCCTGCGCTCTATCCATCATGCGGCGATCCGCCGCCATTTTGCGGCGGATCGCTGCATGACGGATAGAGCGCAGGGTGCGGTGCGGGGGAGGGGGGGTGTATGAGGGGGCGCCAAAACCAACAGGGGGACCTGTAGCCCTAGAAACCCTCCATCGGCCGGCCTAGTCCCTGGGGGGGGGGGGGGAGAGGGTCACTCACCAATCCGACGGGCATATTGGGTAGCCACCCGGTAGCAGACCTTCCTCCCAGCTGATGGAGAGGGATGCTGCAGGCCAAGCGCCCCTGGATGCGATCACAGCCCGGTCGCTGGACGCAAGTGGGGGTCACCCACTAGCCTCCCGCACGGAACGGGTACGATGCGGCAGACCCCGCCCAGGCTAAGGGTAGCTCGCATCGGTCCGCCGTGCTGGGGAAATTTCAGGATTCAAGATATCCTCTATGCCCCAGCCGGCTACTTGATAGCAGTCTTAATCAGAGAGCTTGAAAAGCCCAAAGAAGAAAAAATCTGCGGAACCGCAGGTCCCAGCAGGGAGCCAGGCCTAACTCCTTGCACTAGGCATAATAAAACTGATATGCTATGCAGAGCGGGGGGTTATATGCTGGAGTGAGGACGGCCCCCGGGAGGGGTCCACTTGCTTTTTTTCTATTTGCCTAGTCTACTCCTAGTAGGATGTGCATAAACCCCACTTGTCAATGAAGGGCTGCGTCTGTCAGTGAACGTAAGAGAAATAAATATTAACAACTTTAAAGCGTTTGTTAACCTAAAAAAATAAATGAATAAAGGACCTGTTCCCTTAAGGCATGTTATACAGCACAGTGCTAGTGCTGTGTCATTTGGCTCTCTGTATCACCTGTAAGACCTGACTGATCCTGCCAGCTTCTGCCCTCCACTCTCTGCACCAACGCCAAAAAAACATGGCTGCCAAGCTGTGATATCGGAGTCAGTGCGTGTCTCCGTCATACGCAGCCTGTTCTGTGTCTCCTGTCTGCTCTCTTCTCTCTTGCCTCCCCTCTCTGCCTCAGAGCTCCGTGTCCGCACCGCCCTCTCATGTCCTGCTGCTTAAATCACTGATTTTTTTTTTTTTTTTTTACAATCCGCTCTCTTTATTAATGTATTGTCCCCTATGACTGTCCTTCATAGAAATAACACTGTATATACCTTGTATACAGAGTGCTCGTCAGCACAGATTGAGCACTCTGTATACAAGGTATATACAGTTATTTCTATAAAGGACAGTCACAAGGGGACATTACAGCAATAAACAGAGCAGATTATATAAAGATGTAGTGGTGGGTTAAGAACAATATTAACATAAAGCATATCAGAGCCCTTCAGTGCCGCCTATTAGTGCCCATCCATAAAGTCCCATCAGTGCAGGCTATCAGTGCCCATCAGTTTAGCCCATCAGTTGCCATCAATGCAGCCTCATCAGTGCTTATCAGTGCCCATAAATGCAGCCTATCATTGCCCATCAATTTAGCCTATCAGTGGCCATCAGTGCAGCGTACCATTGCCCATCAGTGCAGCGTACCATTGCCCATCAGTGCAGCGTACCATTGCCCATCAGTGTAGCGTACCATTGCCCATCAGTGCAGCGTACCATTGCCCATCAGTGCAGCGTACCATTGCCCATCAGTGCAGCCTATCATTGCCCATCAGTGCAGCCTATCATTGCCCATAAGTGCAGCCTGTCATTGCCCATAAGTGCAGCCTGTCATTGCCCATAAGTGCAGCCTGTCATTGCCCATCAGTGCAGCCTGTCATTGCCCATCAGTGCATCCTATCATTGCCCATCAGTGCAGCCTCATCAATGCGCGGCAATGCATCAGGGAGGAATGGGGATCTGCTGGCCGGATGACACAGAGCTGGGATCTCCTGCTGAGACGTGGCTTCTACATGAACAGCCGGGCACTGTCAGACGTCTCCTAGACCCGCTACTCTACTAGACAGTACACTGGTCCAATGCTGTTTCAGGAGGTGGGACTTTGCTTGACAGCAGCTGGCTATTCATATACAAGCCGCGTCTCAGAGGGAGATCCTCGCTCTGTGTCATCCGGCTGCCCGATCCTCCTGACATTCTCCTGGCTCATCGCTTCTGGCAGAAGCGGTGCTGCCTTTTTTACAGGACATTGGAACGGCCGGGGGGCATGAAGTCCCCCCTTTGGGCAACTGTCATGGCCTCACCGCTTCTGCCAGAAGTGATTAGTCAGAAAACGGTCAGCCCAGTCCACCCCTGCTCCATACTCGGCCTCCACTAATTTCCACTCGCTAAATGCGAGCAGGCGAGTGGAAATTTTGAGGACTGAAGAAACCATGTGACTTCCTCAGGGGATCCATTTTGGTTTATTATGAGTTGCATTAGTATTAGTTTTTTTTGCACATATGTAGTGAACAAAAGGTGAGCGCACCATCAATATTTAGCTTTATTAGATTTGTGGTTTGCTTAATATGGATGGTTAAAGTGGTAGTAAACTGTCTTCTGTAAAAAATAAAAAAACCTGGTCTTCTATCATAAATGGTCCTCCTGCCTGTCAGTGGGTAATGCGATCTGAGGTGCGCATACACAGCTCAGACCTCATTTATGGCCCACTCTGAATGTTGCAGCCATCTGACTCCCTTGCACATGCGTGGAAGTGACGTCACCGCAGCCCAGCCATTCAAACGGCCAAAGAATTGAAACCCCCAATGAAGACTGGGTTAACATGGAACTGCCATGGACTGGAGACAACCGTGACAGCATAGCGCTGGACGGTTCTGTCTGTAGGTAAGTCTCTGATAATGTACTAGTATGCAGTGCATACTAGTTGCATTATTTAATCCTATTGGGGTGGGGGGATGGGGGACACATTTTTTTTAGTCTCAGTGAGACTTTACTATCATTTTAACCACTTAAGGACCAGAAGGATTTCCAGCTTTAGGACCGGAGCCCTTTTTGCGATTCGGCGCTGCTTCGCTTTAACTGACAATTGCGCGGTCGTGCAGCGTTGTACCCAAACGAAATTTGCGTCCTTTTTTTTCCCACAAACAGAGCTTTCTTTTGGTGGTATTTGATCACCTCTGCGTCATTTCTGATCAAAAACCTAAACATAAAATCGTTTTTCATTCTTTAAACAAAAAAAAACGTTTTAACAGCGAGAAAACAAATATCGCCGCTAGTCTTTACTGCGTCTCCACTAGTTTATGGTGGTTTTCTTTCGAGACAAACACCCTTTTTTTTCCTGCGTTTAAAGCAAACCCATGTTGCGACGTGCTGGCGCGTTAACAGTCAATTTCGCTTCGTC
>BLSH010331398.1:683999-720936 GCA_018402905.1 Glandirana rugosa | reverse complement strand
GGATTTGTCAGACCTCTGCAGTGAGACTACTGCTTCCTTGCAGATTGTAGGGGTCCCCTTCTCTACAGAATGCTGGCAGGGGACAGGCTTTGCTACGGAGGCTGTGGCTGCTTTTTTGGAAACAAAGTTTTCTCTTGTTTTGATGCACCTGGAATATACTTAGCTGATTTAAACTAAAAGTGCATTTACACTTTAACATTACTACTTGC
Organism: Glandirana rugosa; assembly: GCA_018402905.1. Lineage (NCBI taxonomy): Eukaryota > Metazoa > Chordata > Amphibia > Anura > Ranidae > Glandirana > Glandirana rugosa. The sequence continues at coordinate 720,727 of BLSH010331398.1, read as the reverse complement.
CATTTTTAACTAAACATTAAAGTGTTTGTTACCCCAACACTTCATATTTCTGATGTGTCTGCTGTACCGTGTACTTGTATGAGAAAGTTTCCTATTACCTTTGTATTGCTTCCCTTGCTTTAAATCCCTGGTATTCCTGCTAGTACTTCCTTTTAAACATTGACCACACTAAGCAGGAGAGCAAATCCTAGTAAGTTCTAGGAGCTCAGTATGATCAGACTTGTCCTGACACCCCCCTCCTTGCACAGCCATTCACTGGGAAGCTCAGTGTGCTGCAGCTTCCCCCCCCCCCCCCCAGCTCTTATGCTGCTGAGAACAGAGGGAATGCGATCACTTGAAAAAAGGGAACAAATGTATTTATGATGTTGTTTTTTATATATCCATGCACAAATGTTTTGCCTTTCATTTCTATTTTAAACTGAATGGGTTCTTTTGCAAGGTGATCATTTACAATCACTTTAAGGCTGCTTTCACACTGAGCAGTTTTTGAAGCGCTTTTGTGTGAGAAAAAGTGCAAAAAAAGCTGAAATAAAATGCATCCCTTTAAATTCTATATATGTCTTCACAATGGTCTGTTGCAGTGTAAGAAACCCTGCTTGGTGCATATTTGGTCAGTTTTAAAAACCAAACCCACCAAAAATGCACCTCCTCATTGAAATGCATTGAAAACGCAGCAAGAATGCACGTGTTGCATTTTTGATATGGTTTTTTTGAGTCACATGACCTGCAAAAAATGCATTGCAAACGCGGTAAAATCAAGGGTGGGGATCAGTGTGAAAGGAGTCTTACCTAAACCTTTATTTTGTGATGTTTCCTAAATCATATCTCGCAAACACCTTGATAATACTCTGGAAACCTCAACAACTGGTTATAATAGCAACAGACTCTTGTCCATGGAACTTGGTTATGAACAGTTCAGTAGAGGGAAACCTGGTCCCTCCCTGGGCTTTACAACACCTGCCCCAGAATGTCCAGTGCCAGCAATTTGAGCATTTTATTTGTTTTCTAGAAGCATACAGGTCCTCCATTGTTGCACTGAGTATATAAATATATTCAGTTTACCTTATTTGTTTTTCTCTATTACAGGTCTAGAGCGAGTCACCATGCTGTACCTGGGACTACACAATGTCCGTCAGACCTCCATGTTTCCACGTGACCCCAAAAGACTCACCCCATAGAGACCATCTTCTTGGAAGTCACCTGCTATACGTAGCCATATTCTAGACTGTACACTGCCCTCCTAATACTTCTTACAATCACAAACAATGGACCTCAGAATAGGGCCAATCAATGCCTATAACACATCCTAACACTGGACCACCCCCAAGCCGTCCATCAAGAGTTGCTGGATCCCATAGCCTTACATTTTTCTTGTTATCAAATACTGGAGCTGCTAATGATATTAGAGTACATGTCATGTAAACTCGTTTTAATACCAGACTCCATACCTAGTCAGTCAAAAGTTTCTGGGTTTCCTTACTTTTAGTTTTCTTACAGTAATAAATGTTGGACTTTTTACTAGGGCTGGGCTTGTAGCCTAGTATATCAGATGGAACTAAAAGATACATATAGGCAGGGGTCAACTTACCTGCCCACGAGGCTCAGTCATTTTGCCCTTTTGGTCTGGAATTTTTTTTTTTAGAAGATTGGATTACACCTTGGATGTCTGTGGGCTTCCTGTAACTCCAGCAATTACTTTTAGGAGTGCTCTGATTATGAGAATAGACTGTAGTGGAGGTCTTTGGCTGGTGTCCTTTGTTCTTTTGATATGAAAGAAGTCCTTCGATTGTCCTTTTATTCATATAAACAAGCATGTTTAAAGTCCTACAAGCATGCACTTTAGCAAGTGAGGGTCTCCAGAATTTGGAGCATTTTCTAACTCCTACCTAAACTTTGAGGGAAGCTAAACCGTTAGCAGACAGTTCTAGAATAGCAAATCAGACCAGAAAACAAGTACAGTGTTTTGTATGCAGATAATAACCCTTGGTGATTTTAACATGACTTCAGAATAAGAGAATCATACTGTTTTGTAACTAATAAAGAGGTAAGAAATACAAATCACTGTATTTAAAAAATAGCAAGTGAATTCTACTATAGAAAATAAAATATTTGAATAATTCTACAAACAAGTTGCTTTTTATTATGGGATCTTTATGGCAGTGTTTCTCAACCTTTTTCCAGTCAAGACACCCCTTAAAATTCTGCACAATCTCAAGGCACACCATTCTAAAATGTAAAAAACGAAACTAATAATTTTACATAATGCAGCAACATCCACCCATCTAGCACACCCAACCTTTGAGATTATTTATTCTTCTAAATCAGGAGTCTCCGAACTTTCGAAACAAAGGGCCCTTCAAATATTAAGGGGTCGGAACTGTGGCCAGCAGGAGTAGAAAATGCCCTGGCATTGGTGGAAGTAAACAATGTCATAGGCTTGGTGGTTCCGTGGTTAGTAAAAAATTACATCATTGGTGTCAGTTGGAGGATCAGTGCCCCATATTTGGTGTCAGAGGAAGGAATAATGCCCCATCTTTGGTGTCAGCAGGAGGAATAGTGCCCCAAGAGCAGGATAAAGGCAAGCAAAGGGCCACATCCAGCCCACAGGCCGCAGTTTGGAGACCCCTGTTCTGAAGCAAACACACTTTTTGACACTGGTCCCGACTAGTATTCCAATGTTTCTTTTCTCTGCCTCACTCCGCTAATTTGACCCTAGTTCTGACGGAGAGGAGCAGGGGAGGAACAAACAAAGATGCTGTGCTTGCTGGCCCCGGACATCCTCCTTATGAACCGATGATGTCATTGGTTGTTATGATGCCAGTGTCTAAAAAGTCGTAATGGTGTACAATGAAAACCTGTGGCTTTGTGTAACTAAAAGGCAGGCTTCATCCACCTGCTGGCTTTTGTATACTATTTGTGGGCAATTTTTAGGCACTTTGCCAAGGCACCCCTAAATAAATCTGAAGGCGCCCTGGTTAAAAAAAAAAGACTGCTTTATGGTATAAACAGGTTTATGTGTTTTTTTATGGGTATTTGGGTAAACGACAACCCTACTGCTCCATAAACCTTTATGTGTAAACCATTTCCTAATGTATGCATGGGCATTTTTTTTTTTTCTCGAGGCGTCTTCCAGGACAGCCAATGAGACCTAGGGCTCCTTCCACGAGGACAGGAAACACTTTACCCCCACCAGATAAAAGGGCGGTCCTCCAGGCCCCATGTCAGTATTTTGTGTTTCCTCCAGACAGGGGGTAACATGTTCCTGGAACCTGGTTTCCCTAAGGCTCATGAACTGTGCTCTGGGGGCTGATAGGAATATTTTTTCCTATCTTCCTCTTTGCCCAAAGCGACTCCTCTACCTGGGATTTAAGAAGCAACTGCTTGTGTCCTTTTTTTGGTGCCTGGGGAAGGCTAGGACCGCTGAGAGGTATGTGTTCCTATTCACGCGGGCTGCACAGCCCAGAATGGCATCTGTCCCTGCCAGCTGCCAGGCTGTGTGGGCAGAGGAACGTGGAGGAAGCTGAGAACGCATGGAGGGGCGGAGCTTATGTGCTACAAGCTGGCCCAATCGGAAGTACCAGGCAGGTCACTTTCGGGGCTGCTGTCGTCAGCGGGCGCCGGAGACGCTGGTTCCGGTCTTCAGTGGCGCAGACAGAACAAGCTGGTGATCGTGGTAGAAGTCCAGCAGAGGCTGTGAACCACCACAGAGAGCACATATGGATCCTAATGCGGCACCTGCACAGGAGGGGGAAGCAGGCTGTGGCACCAGCACCCTTTAAGGTAAGCCGGGGTTGCTTGACACCGTGCAAATCCTGGGAGGGTCTTACCCTTGTACCATTGGGGACTCTGTGAAGGGCGCACCTTTCTTTTTCTCCTACACAGAGGTGTTATGGTGTACGGAGTGGCACAAAATTTACAGTCTGGGGTCGTTTGTGTTTTATTGTAGGTCAAGTTTCAGGACAAGGCATAGGCAGTCTGCCGCACTTGCATAGACAGCCTGGTTAAGGATGAACCTGCAGTGGCATGTCAGAAGATGCTGACCTCAGTTAGGGATGAGCTTAAATGTACATTTAGCTCCTTTAAATCCTTAATCGCAAAGATACAGGTTCCCTCGCAGGATCTGTCTTCTGAAAGGACCCCGCCAGGCCCAGGGGAACCTTCCTAGAACACGGAAGAAGAGTCTGAGGAAGAGGCTAGATCTGTCCGTTCTTCTCAGGAAGAAGCAGGGTCAGATGAGGAGCCTAGGGATAGAGCATCTACTAAGGGCTCGAGATCTAAGCTGACTCTAGAGGATGTAGATGATTTCTTGAAAGCCATCTACACAACTCTGGAATTAGAGGAGGAAAAAGGTACAAAACTTTTTTTTCCGCAAACCTGAGAAGAGAAGGTTTCCTTTTGAAGAAGATGCTGTGCAGCCTTGGAACAAACACCCGAAGTTGGATGCACCTCTGTCAAAAATTTGGACCTGGCGTTCGAAGATATGGGAACGCTCAGAGATCCTATGAATAAAAGCAAAGATATTCTATTGTGTAGGGCCTGGGATTCATCTATTGTGGGTCTTAAGTGAGAAACCTAGAGGCCTGGCTGACACAGCAGATACAGACGCACTTGTTGGCAGGAACATCAAGAGAGCAGATCCTTAAATCTTTTCCACTCCTCTTTAAGGCGGCAGGATTCCTGGCAGATTCCTCGGCAGAGGCAGTTAGAATGTCAGATGGAAGAAGAAGTCTTTGGCTTAAAACCTGGGCAGGTGACTCCAATTCCAAATTGCGCCTATGTAGCCTTCCCATTTTGGATGACCGCCTTTTTGGTCCTGGGTTACAGGAGGCTCTGGAGCGCATGGCTGACAGGAAGAAAGCCTTTCCAGAGAAAAAGAAAAAAACAGCAGCTAGGAAGTTTTTTCGTGGCCAAGCTAGGCAGCAGTATCCGAGGGTAAAAGCCAATGCACCCAAAAAGCATTGGTCAGGGCACAAAGGCAGAGGTAAAGGGGGGTCTTGTTCAACCCTCCTCAACAACCCGCCAAGCCACAATGACTCCTGCTTGCTAGTGGGAGGAGGATTGAGGGCCTTCCTCCCGCAGTGGACAGTGGCCTTCTTAAGTCCTTTTATACGAGATCTAGTGGCCAATGGGTACAGACTGGAATTCTCATCTCAGCCATCAGAGAGAATGTTGGTCACTGTTCCTCCCCAGAACCAGGTGAAGGCTGCGGCCCTGGGTCTACAGATTGGGGACTTAGTGGATCAGAAGGTTCTGATCCCAGTACCTCGTTCGGAACAGGGTCAGGGTTTTTACTCTCACGTGTTTGTTGTAAGAAAACCTTAGGGGAAGTATTGTCTTATCCTGAACCTTCGGTCTCTAAACAGGGCGATCAAATACAAGCATTTCCGCATGAAATTTCTGAGACTAGCGGTCAAGATGGGGTCAGAGGTCAAACACTTTCAGTTTCAGGCCCTCCCATTCGGGTTATCATGGCCCCCACGGATCTTTACAAAGGAGCTAGGAGAAGCACTGGCTCAGTTGAGGCTACAGGCTATCACAATCATTCCTTATCTGGATGACCTGCTAATAGTGACAGACTCTTATCAGAAGCTGGAAAAGGATCTCGACACTGTACAAAAATTTCTTCAGTCTCTGGGCTGGCTGCTAAATAGAGAGAAATCTTCCCTTATACCAGCCCAGAAGATTACGTATCTAGGATACGAGATCTGTTCAGTGAATCAGAAAGTTTTTCTTCCGCAGGAGAAGGTCACAAGGATAACACAGATTTCGGCCCTACAGACAAATCACTATCTCAGGGAAATTTCCAAAGCAATAGGTCTCATGACCTCCTGCTTTCCCACAGTGCCGTGAGCAAAGTTTCATCAAAGACCACTGCAGCAGGTGCTGCTCAGAAATTGGGATGACTACCCAGACTCCCTAGACTCAGGGATCCAGATGCCTTCCAATGTAAAGAGAAGCTTGGGGTGGTGGAGATCGCTTCTACATATAACAAAGGTGTTACTGTGGTCAGTCCCAATATCCCGGGGAATCACAACAGATGCAAATTCCTGGGGATGGGGAGCCCACCTAAGCAACAAGGTGGCACAAGGGAAATGATCTCCCAGAGAGCCAGAGGCCTCTTCAAATCAGTGAGAACTTCTGCCAGTTTTAAGGGCCTTGGAAGTTTTTCAGTCGGAGATCAGAGATCACAACCTACAGATACTTTTGGACAACATTTCAACTGTTGCATACCTCAACAAGTAGGGGGGGTACAAGGAGTCATATGCTTCAGCTTATAGCCGAGCAGATTCTGTCCTGGCTGGAAAGGAGTGTGGCAACAATTTCTGCAGTACGCCTGAAGGGGACAAAAAATTGTCCTGCGGATTATCTCAGTAGCTACCGGGTGTGTCGCGAAAATTGGTCCCTTCATCCAGAGGTTTTTGGAGACATTACCAGCAAATGGGGATTTCCAGAGGTAAACCTTTTTGCAAGCAAAAGCAAATCGCTAGACAAACATTTTATTCCCTGAACCTGGCATATCGATCGCTGGGGATCGATACTCTAGCGAATCGAATCCTTGGTCCTTCAATCTTTGCTATGCCTTCCCGCCTATCAGGCTGATCCCAGAAGTCCTCCAGAAATTTTTGCAGGAAAAAACAGATCTCATCTTGATAGTGCCATTCTGGCCCAAGAGGCCATGATTTTCCCTGCTCAAGCACTGGTGTCAGAATCTCCTCTCGGTCTTCCGGAGAGACAGGGCTTGCTGTCCCAGGGCCCAATGTCTCACCCTCAGGTGGCGTCCTTAAACTTGAGGGCTTGGTATCTGAAGAAAAGATACTAAGCTCACGGGGGTTTTCAGACAAGGTAGTCAAAACCCTAGTCGATTGCAGAAAGCCAATGACAAGAGCTATATATTCCAAAGTGTGGAAAAAATTTAACTCTTGGTTGATAGAAAACCAAAAGGCAACTCAGGATGTACCTTCGATTTTGGAAATTTTACAGGAGGGCGTTGAAAAGGATCTTGCAGTCAGTACTTTGAAGGTACAGGCAGCGGCTATCAGTGTCTTCCTCCAGTATTCTTTCCTTTTGTGGCCAGATCCTTTAAGTCAATTTCCAAGTCTAGGCCAGTGGCCGTGAGAGCATATCTGACTTGGGACTTGTCCTTGCTCTAGGCTCTAGTAGAAGCCCTATTTGAGCCCCTGAAGGACGCTTTGGTTAAAGTACTTACCCTGAAGATTGACAGTGTTCTTAGTGGTGGTTACCACAGCTCGTAGAGTTAGTGAGCTACAGGCCCATTCTGTTAGAGCCTTTCCTCTCAATCTTTGAAGACTGGGTAGTGTTAAAAACAGACCCTGGATTTTTGCCTGAAGTATCAAGCACTTTTCGCAGAACCCAGGATATTGTTCTCCCAACCTTTTGCAGTTCGCCAAAGGGGGAGAAAGAAAAGAAATTTAGTTTACTGGATGTCAGGAGAATTATTCTTTCTTACCTAGAAGTTGCCAAATCTTTCAGAATGACAGATGCATTATTTGTCCTCTTCTCAGGCATTCACCAGAGGCAAGAGAGCATCCAAGGCTACCTTAGCCAGATGGATTAAGTAAGCAATTTCAGTAGCTTACAATGCTAGGAATGTTCCCCCCCCGCCCTTCATCAATGCGCACTCAACGAGAGCCTTGTCTGCATTTTGGGCTGAGAGAGGTGGAGCCTCTCCAGATCAAATATGTAAAGCAGCCACTAGGTCAAGCTTCTCAACTTTTGTTAAAGTGGTAGTAAACCCTCCTATCATTTTCAGCCAAGGAAGCTGCCATCTTGGTCTCTGTTTAATCTACAACTGCCATGATGCTGCACATGTGATCAGCTATGACACCAGCCATTGGATGATTTGACAGTATGGTTTAGAGCACAACCAATGGGAGTGTTACATTTCCGGCACATGCCGGAAATATGACGGCTTTTTAACCTGTTAAATGCATGGGTTTACTACCGCTTTAAACATTATCGCCTGGATCTCCTAACAGCACAGGAGCAGGCATTTGGGCGTAAAGTCCTCCAAGCTGTGGTCCTCCCTAGACTGGTAAGTTCTGGCTCATCGTCTCATGGGCTATCCTGGAAGACGCCTCGAGAAAAGCTGCGTTAGACTTACCGGTAACTCCTTTTGTGGGAGTCTTCCAGGACAGCCGGATTCCCTCCCGGTTTTGTCTGATGTGTGTTATGTATAGATTTTTCTGGTACGTCCTATGGCTCTTGAGAGGATACTGACATGGGGCCTGGAGAACTGCCCTTTTTATCAGGTCAGGGTAACGTGTTTCTTGTCCTGGTGGGAGGAGCCCTAGGTCTCATGGGCTGTCCTGGAAGACTCCCAGAAAAAGGGTTACTGGTAAGTCTAACTCTTATTTTGGATAGATTAGGGAATGTTTAAAGTATTACTAATCCCAGAAGCCTGCATTCACTATATCTGATCTCTCACAGTACACAGAACATGGAAATGCAATTATTTTAGTAAATATAAACTGCTAAATGTCTTTTCTCATCAGCAGTATATAGCAGTCTTGTGACTTCTATCTGTGTCTGATTAAAGCTTGTAGGAGTTTTCATTCTCCTCTGACTGTCCTATGAGGCTGCTTGACCCCTGACCCCCTCTGTCTGGACAGTGCTGATTAGCCCTCTTCTGATCACATGCACTCTCCCAAAAAAAAATTTAAAAAAATCTCTCTAGCAACACACATCAAACTGAGCATATGCAGAGTGTCTCCTAGGGCTCTGTTCTGTCAACAGATGGATTGGGGACTGTGGAAGAAGGGGAGGATCAGAGAAGACAGGATCAAACAGCGTTTTTACACAGTGCAGAAGATTAACCCTTTAGGTTCCACAGTGAGTATAACAAGCATACTTTATTGCATATACAGACTGATTTTACTGTTACTTTAGGACCTAAGTCAATCTTTTTTCTTTCTGTGTTTAGTTGGGGAGATTTCTTTTTTACTTCCTGTCCCAGAGACACAGCAGTAAGTAGATCTTTCCAAAGTCACAAATCATTACTTTTGGTTGTGAGGACAAATCGAGAAAGATGTATGTATCTCCCCAACGTGTACACAGACTGCAATAACATTCCAAATCCTGTCCTTCACTGTCGCCCACAATCAGTATAGAGGGGAACATGGGCACTGATGCCACTGTATAAATCCAAATTAAATGGCCAGCATTCCTCAAAAACAGGTGGCATTAGTATATATTTTGCAAATGTACTAGAAGTCATTCTGCCTCGTCAAGGTCCCCCTATATAGAGTGTGGGGCCACACAATACAAAGGGGCCTTGACAAAGCAGTGTGGCTTCAGTGTAGATTTGTAGATACAGTTGTGTTATAAATTATATTTCTACATTGGAAATCATTTACTAGTAGGTGTAGGAGAGTAATAGAAAACCAACAGTCGTGACATGAATGCTGCTGATTCTGTGTAATTGAATCATTAATTGAAAGGGGGATGTTCAAAATAATAGCAGTGTGGATTTGTGAGGTCATTCACTCTGAAAAAACAGGGGTCAAACAAGTGGCCCTTATATGAAGTGTTACTAAACCCAGGAGCCTGCATTCACTATATCTGGTCCCCCACAGTACACAGAACATAGAAATGCAATTATTTTAGTAAATATAAACTGCTAAATACCTTTCATCAGCAGTATAGAGCAGTATTGTGACTTCTATCAGTGTCTGCTTAAAGCTTGTAAGAGGAGTTTTCATTCTCCCCTGATCCTCTGTCTGGACAGTGCTGATTGACCCTGTGCTGATCACATGCACCCTCCCAAGAAAAAAGAAAACCTCTCTAGCAATACACACCAAACTGAGCATGTGCAGCCTGACTCCTAATGCTCTGTTCTATCAGGATATTGATTGGGGACAGTGGAAGAAGGGGGAGGATCAGAGAAGACAGGATCACACAGCTTTTACACACAATGCAGAGGATTAACCCCTTAGGTTCCAGCTTTGTGACTTCTATCAGTGTCCAGCAGAGCACTGGATAAAGCTTGTAAGAGGAGTTTTTGTTTCATACTGCACTGAGCTGTCCTATGAGGCTGCATGGCAGCTGGCCCTCTGTCTGGACAATGCTGATTGGCCCTGTGCTGATCACATGCACTCTCCCAAGAAAAAAATAAAACCTCTCTAGCGATACACACCAAACTGAGCATGTGCAGCCTGACTCCAAAGGCTCTGTCTTATCTGGACTTGTCCAGGGGGACAGTGCAGGAAGGGGAGGTTCTGTGCATACAAGATCAAGCAGCCTTTTTATACAATGCAGAGGAACCCCTCTGCATGCTTTACTGCATATACAGACTGATTTTATTAGCTACCGCATAGTGTATACATCTAAAGATGTTCTGCCATACAGACTGATTTTAAAGTTGTGTGTTTATTAACACTTTAGGAATGAAGGCAGCAAATGTTGTACATGCTGGGTATGCCTTTCTGAAAATCTGAGTAAAACGTATTGTTCCAGACATTGTTCAGAAGAACAGCGTACTTTGATTAAAAAGTTGATTGGAGAGGGGAAAACCTATAAAGAAGTGCAGAAACTGATAGGCTGCTCAGCTAAAATGATCTCAAATGCTTGAAAATGGCAACCAAATCCAGAAAGATGTGGAAGAAAATGGAAAACTACCATTCTAATGGATCGAAGAATAGCCAAAATGAAAAAGATTCAGCCAATGATAAGCTCCAAGGTGACCAAAGAAGGTCTAAAGTTACCTGTGAGGTCAGTAACAATTAGAAGACGCCTATGTGAAGCCAAGCTATTGGCAAGAAGCCCCCGCAAAGTCCCATTATTGAAAAAACGACAAGTGCTGAAGAGGTTCCAAGGTACATTGAAGGTACACTGAAGACAATGAAGCATGGTGGCGCAAGCATCCATGATATGGGGATGTCTTCCATACTATGGTGCTGGGTCTATTTACCGCATACCAGGGATCATGGGTCAGTTTGAACACATCAAAATACTTGAAGAGGTCATGTTGCCTTATGCCAAAGAGGAAATGCCCTTGAAATGGGTGCTTCAGAGTGCACATGTGCGGGAGCTCCAAGATGGGCGTCTGATCCGGGAGCTTTGCACCTACTCCAGCCATCGGTGCTCCTGGCTCCCACAGCACTCACCAGGATGACCCAGGACGGAGGGCAACAAACCCATAAGCACCTCAGCCATCCGCGACCACCCGGAGAACAGCCCAGGGGCCACATCTAAGCCCGCAGACCGATGCATTGCTCCTGCCCGGGTGTACAGCTCGTGGTAGAAGCCGCTCAGAGCCCCCTCCTTGGCACTAACCTTTTCTGCCACCCTCCATAGCGCGGATGCTGTCAAGGGCCATTTTTTTCCAGGCTCTCCCTCATCTGCTACAGGCGCTGTTTAAGCAGTTGGGTGGTTCAAGATGGCAGCCGATAAGGCCTAACATGTGACTCAGGCCTACAGAACGCAGATTCTCCACTTAGTGCAGCCACTAGAGAGGTGAGCCAGCCCCCCACTCATCCTAGGAAGCTCATTGAGTCTCTCTCAAGGACCTCCATCCTTTTATTACGCTACTACTGGGCTTCTGTGGAAGGAAGGTAGGCCTCACCCCCCCCCCCCCCCCTTTTTCTGCCTCAGTGAACTTTATCCCTCTCCAGAAGATGAGAGGAGTGTGGGTGAAGAGGTCACAGTTTCATACACCGCACTTCGAAAACGGCGTGCAGTCCGCAAGCCCCAGGGCGATTATCAGTAGTAGGGCCCTAACAGCTTCCCGCATGCAGGGAGCAAATTTCAGGAGGGCGCTCGTACATCTATTCATAGAGCCTGAACAGGTCCTCCCCTCTGAAATGGCCACAACTGGGGCCCTCTCAATATCTTCATCCCAAGAGGCTTCTTCGGAGCACAGACCAATTATCTCCCCGGCTACTCTCACCCTTACACCGGGGTCTAACTTACCCACACACCAACTTCTATCCGCATCCCCGGCTTTCACTGAGTCGCTCTTACACTGCACAATGGAAGAGTCCCTAATAACCACCGCGGCTCCTCCATTCAGCAAGACATGAACAACCCTAGCCCCATAACTCAGGAACCTCTCCTCAATACTGCAGACTTGTTCATCAAATTCTCCAACCTTTTGGAAAGGGGTCTGGCGAACACAGCCGCAAAAATTACGGGGGATATAAAAGCTGACTTTCACAATCTCGGGTCCAGAATGGATGCTATTGAATAGAAATTGGATAAGACCTTTCTGGAGGAAAATCTTAAACCTCATCGAAAAGTTGATCAAGACCCAGGTCCCCTGAGATCGCCCTACTCAATGCCCACATTCCAAACCTATCTATGTCCAACAGGAAATTGGTACAGTTTACCTTAATCGGGGCCAAGCTCTCCGTAGCGAAAGCTTGGAAAAAGCCTCTCTACAACACTCCTTCCCTTTTAAATGGAGTATGTCATCTATTAAATACTTAGGCATTAATCTGACGGCCAAGATTGAGGACTTATATGCTTGTAACTTTCCCTCCATTTACCGAAAACTTGAGGACGACCTAAAATCCTGGTCAAAGAGTAATCGCTCCTGGTTGGGTAGAATCAATGCGATCAAAATGACCCTCCTCCCGCGGATTCTATACCTGTTTCCCACACAAAGGTGTCTTTTGCAGCAACAGTTCGAAAAATCTCCTGGATTATGTCCCAGGAAAAATTATCCAGTATCCTCTCGGACACCTCCAAGAGGTTCGAAAAAAATCTGGGAACCCTGGGCTGCTTATATAGGTGTTTCCTTCATACCAGTACCGACTTGTCCCTAGATGGGGCGGACCTAAACTGAGTCAAGGTGCTTCTCTCCCCTCTCCTTTTCCTTCTACTCTTTCTTTATCTTCTCTCTCAGTACCTCAGTCTATTTCTGTCTTATGGATATAATGATTTCCGTAAGAGTGAGACGGACTTGCTTCAGAGCCATCTCTTTTTACCCTATTAAAGTATTATTGCTAAAGCAGAAGGTAGGCTTCTAGCCCAAACTCTCCTAGTGAAGCGAAACCCCCTCTCCGCGCACAGCATGTTCCCAGTATGGGGTGCCTGGAAGTTGGGGGGTTCTAGTCCTCCACTAATGCTCAATACATTTTCAGTCTTTGTAAATACTCCTGCTTTAGAACATCGTTATAGTGACAGGTTTAGCCTTCAAGAGCCTCGTCTCCTATAAGGTACCTTGCTTGTATGATGATCCTTCGTGTGAAACTTTTTCTTTGATGTACTGTAATTCTCCTTGTCATGTCTGAATTTAAAAAATAAAAATCTTTTGAAAGTAAAGAAATGGGTGCTTCAACAAGACGACAACTCCAAACACACCAGTAAGCGAGCCGTGTCTTGGTTCCAGACCAACAAGATTAACCTTATGGAGTGGCCAGCCCAATCCTCGGACCTTAACCCAATAGAAAATTTGTGGAGTGACATCAAAAATGTTGTTTCTGGGGTAAAACCAGGAAATGCAGAGAAATTGTAGAATGTAGTGCAATCGTCCTGGGCTGGAATACCTGCTCACAGGTGCCAGAAGTTGGTCGACTCCATGCAACACAGATATGAAGCGCTTCTCAGAGGTTATACAAATAAATATTCAGCGATTCACAGGAAAGCTAAATCTCCAAGCATTTTTTCAGTTTATACAGTAAATGTGAGGTTTTTTTTTTTTTTGGAAAAGCCGAATATTCCTTTTTTCTTCACTTTCTGTAAAGTAACAACAAATTTTTCTTCATGTTTTCATTCGAAATAGACTGTCCACTGTTCCCAATATATTTGCATGTATGGAAATAAAAGCTATTATAAGGATTTTAAGCTTTACTTAACTTTTTTAACCTCCTCGCGCCGCCGCTATAGCCGAATGACGGCTACAGCGCGGCTCTAAAATGCCGGGAGGACGTCAATAGACGTCCTCCCATTCGGCTCGTGCTGGGCGCGCTCCCGCGGGCGCGAGCGGCACGTGCACGCGCCGCACGCGCCCGCGGGAGCGTGCCCGCGGGTCAGGCGGACCCGATGTCCGCCGGAGACCCGCGATCTCCTTACAGAGAGGAGGAACGGGGAACCGCCGAAGTAAACACGGCGGTTCCCCGTTCTGTGAGGGGGGCATGACAGATCTACTGATCCCTGTCACTGGGATCAGTTAGATCTGTCATGCCCCTGTCAACCCCACCCCCCCACAGTTAGAACACACCCAGGGAACATATTTAACCCCTTCACTGCCCCCTGCAGGTTAACCCCTTCCCTGCCAATGACATTTATACAGTAATCAGTGGACATTTAAATTTCTGATCGCTGTATAAATGTCATTGGTCCCAAAAAAGTGTCAAAAACCTCCGACATGTCCGCCCCGATATCGCAGTACCGATAAAAATCGCAGATCGCCGCCATTACCAGTAAAAAAAAAATAAAATAATAAAAACGCCATAAATCAATGTCCATAGTTTGCAGACGCTATAACTTTTGCGCAACCCAATCAATAAACGCCGATTGCGATTTTTTTAACCACAAATATGTAGAAGAATATATGTCGGCCAAAACTGATGAATAAATTTGTTTTTTATTTTTTATTTTTGGATATTTATTATAGCAAAAAGTAAAAAAATATTGTTTTTTTTCATAATTGTTGCTCTTTTTTTGTTTATAGCGGCGATCAGAAATGACGCAGAGGCGATCAAATACCACCAAAAGAAAGCTCTATTTGTGGGAAAAAAAGGACGCCAATTTTGTTTGGGTACAACGTCGCACGACCGCGCAATTGTCATTCAAAGAGCGACAGCGCTGAAAACTGAAAATTGGTCCGGGCAGGAGGGGGGTTTAAGTGCCCAGTAAGGAAGTGGTTAAACACACTGCGATTATTTTGGACACAGCTGTGTATGCAATTAACTCTTCTGTCATAAAGCCTAACGGGTTCTGTCTTCTACAATCTGTCCACGCTCTTTCCCACCACTCAGTGTCAGGAAGCATCTCTATGCTGCTGCAAACAGGAATGTGGATCTTTGATCTCTGCTTGTTGGCCGCCAACAGTGAATTTTGGACACCTCTGGTTGTGAAGTTTCCTACTAGCTGTCCAGCTTTTCTGAGTATCCAAAGCTTTGCCTCTACTCTGAGCCTACGTGTTGCCTACTGCCAGGCAGGTGCTAAATCTCCCCCTTTCTGATTCATCCCTTGTCTCTGCTCCTACCCACGTCCAAGTGCCATTGCTTGGTTCCACCCTCTACCCACCTCCCAGTACCACCCTTTTAGAGAACCATGTAACCACGTATCATTTTGTGGTTGTGGATTTTGTTAATTATGACAAGAAAAGCAATAAAATAGATCCCCTGCAGCTAGCAGCAATAGCCTCCCCCCCTTCCCCCAACAACAATGGACCACCCACAACAGAATACCCACTCAGCAACAGTAGACCCCCGGCAGCAACAGCAGATCTCTCCGCACCAGCATTATTAGACCCTCCGGCAGCCAGAAACAATAAACCCCCTCGTCAACAGTAGATTCCTCCCAGTAACAATTGACCCCCCCCCCAGTAACATAAGACCCACCTCCAGCAGCAATAGATCCCCCCACCAGCAACAACAGATCCTCTTGTAAAAATATATCACCAATGACAATTTATCTTCCCGCAGCCAGCATCCATAGACTTTCCAGTACACCCTAGCACCTCATTATATACAGTGCTGGAGGTGCCGGAACTGCGTTCCCCCACGTTCCTGCTGAAAAAAAGCCCTGCCTACCGCACTGCATCTGTAACATGCCTCATTCTAGACATGGGGAATGGGAAGAGTCTCACTGTGCTTGCAGCTCCCGGCAGGCTATCCTCCAAGGAACTGCTTGCAGGTCGCCCCCAATGGTGGAGAAGTCTGTGGCTTGGAATCCCGTGATCCTCTGGTATTGTCCTCCCTCCTCTTCTGAGTCCTTTTTGGTTTTGTCAGGTATGGCTGGGTTCTCTTTACTGAGGTCAAGGTCGTGCAGGGTTTTGCAGCAGATTACTCCATTGTTTTCTAATACAAACAGAAAATTTCCCAGCACACTAAAGCCCAGTACACACGATCAGAATATCGTACAAAAAATTTTGAATTGATCGTGCGATAATCTGACCGTTAATACAAAGCTGTCATCTGAAAATTTCCGAAGGAACAAACACGAAAAATTTTCTAGCATGATTCCAGATCGTATGATTTTCAGTTAATCAGTACAGCTTGCATTTGAAAATACAAATACACTACAGCACATTACATTACTTTGGAATTTGTATTCTGTCGTACGAGAATTTTGGTACTTTAGTAACTTATTTGTTTTCGATATGAAATTAGCATCCAAACAAAATGGACAATCATTCGTCCGATAATCTCATTGTGTGTACTAGACTTTACCCGCTAGCCCGCACACACAGTTTTAAAATCAAATTTCCATTTAACCACTTCAGTCCCAGATGGATTTACTCCCTTCCTGACCAGAGCACTTTTTGCGATTCGGCACTGCGTCGCTTTAACTGATAATTGCGCGGTCATGCGACGTGGTACCCAAACTAAATTGACGTAATTTTTCCCCCACAAATAGAGCTTTCTTTTGGTGGTATTTCATCACCTCTGTGGTTTTTATTTTTTGCTTTATAAACAAAAAAAGAGCAATTCTGAAAAAAATATATATATTTTTTACTTTTTGCTATAATACATGTCCAAAAAAATATAAAGAAACACATTTATTCATTCGTTTAGGCCAAAATATATTCTGCTACATATTTTTGGTAAATAAAATCGCAATATGCGTTTATTGATTGGTTTTTCGCAAAAGTTATTGCGTTTACAAACCATGAGAATTGATTTATGGCGTTTATTTTTTTTACTAGCAATGGCGATCTGCGATTTTTAGCAGGACTGCAATAATGCGTCGGACAGTTCGGACACTTTTGACACTTTTTTGGGACCAGTGACATTTATACAGCGATCAGATCTAAAAATAGCCACTGATTACTTTCTTACATTGTGTTCTAATTGTGTGGGGGCTGGGCTGGCAGGGGCATGACAGATTTAACTGATCCCAGTGACAGTGTTTACATCGGCGGTTCCCCACTCTTCTACTGTATTAGGTGATCGCGGGTCGCCGGGGGATATCGAGTCCGCCCAATCCCATGTCCACACTCAGGGAGTGTGCGGCGGGCACGAGAGCGCAGCGGCGCACTCCCGCTCGCTAGCTACACCTTCGCGAATTGCCATTTATATACGGCGATTCACGCTACGCTGCAGCTCTTCAGCAGTAAATGTACGCGAGCCGGTCGGGGACCGGTTAATTTTCGCCATATTTATTCTGTCCTGTTTTAGTTTTAGACATATTTTATTCGCCTAAAATCAAATGGCTTTGGTTAACCACTTCTGTTTGGGCGGACGTCATATGACGTCGCTACCTTTGAGAAGTGAGCAGCTGCAGGCACCATTCAGATATTGTTTTTTTCAGGAAGCGATTCCCTGTCAGATAAAAGTGGTCTTAGCAGCAGATTTGCCGCACGATCACTTTTATCAGCAGCGTAAGAGGTGCCCCCCCCTTACTGGACCCGTCGGTAGCGGCGGAGATGATTCGATCCGTCCCCCCCAGTGTCCGAGAGCCGAGTGAGCGGCTGAAGCCCCTCACTCGGCTCCATAGTACGGCAGGGCGGAAATGACGTCAGAAGCCACGTCCACCCAACGGTCTTAAAGGGCACTTTTTTTTTGGGCTGTCATTTTTTTCAGATTTTTTCGCCAGCCGATGCAGTTTTGAAGCATGACACGTTGGGTATCATTTTACTCGGCGTAACATTATCTTTCACAATATGAAAGATAACTAACTTTACTGTTTTCTTATTTTTTAACTAAAAAAACTGAATTTATTAAAAAAAAAAAAAGCACGCTTGGAAGACCACTGCGCAAATACGGTGTGACATAAAGTTTTGCAATGACCGCCATTTTATTCTCTAGGGTGTTAGAAAAAATATATATATAATGTTTGTGGGTTCTAAGTAATTTTATAGCAAAAAAAAATGATTTTAACTTGTAAACAATGAACCCAAAAAACAGCCCCCTTACTGAGGTGGTTAAATTATAATGCTTTATTTAACCCCTTCCTTACTGGGCACTTAAACCCCCCTCCTGCCCAGACCAATTTTTGGCTTTCAGCGCTGTTGCATTTTGAATGACAATTGCGCGGTGGTGCGAGGTTGTACCCAAATAAAATTT
The DNA here is from genome assembly GCA_018402905.1 of Glandirana rugosa. Classification (NCBI taxonomy): domain Eukaryota; kingdom Metazoa; phylum Chordata; class Amphibia; order Anura; family Ranidae; genus Glandirana; species Glandirana rugosa. The sequence continues at coordinate 702,533 of BLSH010331398.1, read as the reverse complement.
GCATCCTTTTTTTCCCACAAATAGAGCTTTCTTTTGGTGGTATTTGATCACCTCTGCGTCATTTCTGATCGCCGCTATAAACAAAAAATGAGCGACAATTTTGCAAAAAAGAACAATATTTTTTACTTTTTGCTAAAGTACAAATCCATTAAAAAAAATATTCATCAGTTTTGGCCGACATATATTCTTCTACATATTTTTGGTAAAAAAAAAAATCGCAATCGGCGTATATTGATTGGTTTGCGCAAAAGTTATCGCGTCTACAAACTGGGAATTGATTTATGGCGTTTTTATTATTTTTTTTTTTTTTTTACTAGTAATGGCGGCGATCTGCGATTTTTATCGGGACTGCGATATTGCCGCAGAAATGTCGGACATTTTTTACACATTTTTGGGACCAATGACATTTATTCAGCGATCAGAAATTTAAATATCCACTGATTACTGTATAAATGTCATTGGCAGTGAAGGGGTTAACCTGCAGGGGGCAGTGAAGGGGTTAGCAAATGTTCCCTGGGTGTGTTCTAACTGTGGGGGGGCAGGGCTGGCCGGGACAGAACAGATCTAACTGATCCCAGTGACAGGGATCAGTAGATCTGTCATGTCCCCTGTCACAGAATGGAGAACCGCCGTGTTTACAATGGCGGTTCCCCGTTCTGAGGCTGCTAAAAGAGATCGGCGGGTCTCGGGCGGACATCGAGTCCGGCCAACCGACGGGCACGCTCGCGCAGTGTGCGGCGCGCGCCGCCGCTGCCGCCAGGGGGCGCGCCAGGAGCGTGCACAGGAGACGACGTCCATGGACATCGCCCCTGCATTTCAGATCCGCGCTGGAGCTGTACTTTGGCAATAGCGCGGATCTGGAGTGGTTAAGTATTTCTCTAGAATTGCCAAACTCATTATATACGCCTGGACTAAAAATCTAATAGCATGTTATTATTTATGGTATTGAAGGTTTGAACAGGCACACAGATTTAGCCATTGTGACATTATAACGTCTTTATAAATAAAACAAAGTTTAATAAACAAAAATATTGCTTTTTGGCAAACAGAAGTACAACTTTTAAAATATATAATAATGCCATTGCACATGTTACAGTGCATCCAGAAAGTATCCACAGCACTTCACTTTTTCCACATTTTGATATGTTACAGGCTTATTCCAAAATTAATTAATTTAATTTTCCTCAAAATTCTACAAACCATATCCCATAATGACAACGTGAAAGAAGTTTGTTTGAAATCTTTGCAAATTTATTAAAAATAAAAAAAATAAAAAAATCCCATGTACAGAAGTATTCGCAGCCTTTGCCATGACCCTCAAAATTGAGCTCAGGTGCATCCTGTTTCCACTGATCATCCTTGAGATGTTTCTATATAAGGTCCCACAGTTAACAGTGCATGTCAGAGCACAAACCAAGCCATGAAGTCCAAGGAATGGTCTGTTGACCTCCGAGACAGGATTGTATGGAGACAAAGATCTGGGGAAGGGTACAGAAACATTTCTGCAGCATTGAAATTCCCAGTGAGCACAGTGGCCTCCATCATCTGTAAATGGAAAAAGTTTGGAACCACCAGGACTCTTCCTAGAGCGGGCCGTCTGGCCAAACTGAGTGGTCGGGGGAGAAGGGCCTTAGGGAGGTGACCAAGAACCCGATGGTCACTCTGACAGAGCTCCAGCATTTCTCTGTGGAGAGAGGAGAACCTTCCAGAAGAACAACCATCTCTGCAGCACTCCACCAATCATCCTTAATGAAAGCCTGCTCCAGTGTACTGGACCTCAGACTAGGGCGAATCTTCCAACAGGACAACGACCCTAAGCTCACAGCCAAGATAACAAAGGAGTGGCTACGGGACAACTCTGAATGTCCTTGAGTGGCCCAGACTTGAACCCGACTGAACATCTCTGTAGAGATCTGAAAATGGCTGGGCACCAATGCTCCCCATCCAACCTGATGGAGCTTGAGAGGTCCTACAAAGAAGATTGGGAGAAACTGCCTACAAATAGGTGTGCCAAGCTTGTAGCATCATAACTCACAAAGACTTGAGGCTGTAATTGGTGCCAAATGTGCTTCACCAAAGGCTGTGATACTTGTGTATATGTTTTTTTTTTTTTTTTTTTTAATACATTTGCAAAGATTTCAAAGAAACTTCTTTCACGTTGTCATTATGGGGTATTGCTTGTAAATTTTGAGGAAAATAATGAATTTAATCCATTTTGGAATAAGGCTGTAACATAACAAAATGTGGAAAAGGTGAACCACTGTGAATACTTTCTGGGTGCACTGTACCTTAATATATTACCAACATAAAATACTAAGAAAAAAATAAAAACCTTTTTCTTATTTTTTTTTTTCTTTCAGCAGCTTAGTACTTATTCTGAAGTGGTAGTGCAGTGTTAATTTTGATGTCATATTTTGATTTAGTTTGTTATATTTTAGTCATCTGAATTGTTTTAGTTATATTCTATTCGACCATTATAGTGTTAATTTAGTTGCCGAAAATATTTTGGTCGACTGAATTAACTGCGCCCACAATATTGTCAAGAGCATTGGGACGCCTGTCTTGAACTCTATTGGCATCCCAGTCTTAGTCTGTAGGGTTCAATATTGAGTTGGCCCACCCTTTGCAGCTATAACAGCTTCACCTCTTCTGGGAAGGCTGTCCACAAGGTTTAGGAGTGTCTATGGGAATGTTTGACCATTCTTCCAGAAGTGCATTTGTGAGGTCAGGCACTGATGTTGGATGAGAAGGCCTGGCTTGCATTCTCCGCTCTAATTCATCCCAAAGGTGTTCTATCAGGTTGAGGTCAGGACTCTGTGCAGGTCAGTCAAGTCCCCCCCCCCAATCTCGCTCATCCATGTCTTTATGGATCTTGCTTTGTGCACTGGTGGGCAGTCATGTTGGAACAGGAAGGGGCCGTCCCCAAACTGTTCCCACAAAGTTGGGAGCATGAAATTGTCCAAAATGTCTTGGTATGCTGACGCCGTAAGAGTTCCCTTCACTGGGACTAACAAATACTTGGGGGGCACACCCTAACAATGCATTACATTAATAAGGATGGTGCTGCTATAATACAAACAGAACAACATATTACAGCGCACACATACAAAAATTACATTTACTCCTGCAAGGCTATTTAAAAAAATCTAAACATATAAAGCAAATATGATTAAATATGGGAATTTGGTCATACTATATGGCCATAAAGTGCTTAAGCTCACTACTCCGTCAAAGTGCCCCATTTTCAGTGGGTCCTACGCTATTCATAGAATGAAAGATCCTATCTCTAAACCATGGGAGAAATACACTCCTCTGTATGGGAGAACCAAAGGACTCTTCTTATAGCTCAGGTGGACACTGATCAGAGGTAATGAGGGGGAGGATGGGGGTTCTCCAGCCCAATGGATCTGGTCAGGACCACTTTAACAGACACAAATACTTGGGGGCACACCATAACTATGCATGATATTAAGGATGGTGCTGCTTGGTTTTCCCATAAAGAGGAGTGTATTTCTCCCATGGTTGAGAAGTGGAATCTTTCATTCTATGATTAGTGTAGGACCCACTGACAATGGGGTACTTTGACGCAGTAGTGGGCGTAAGCACTATAGTGTTTACATATAGTGTGACCAAATCCCCATATTTTTGCATATTTGCTTTAGATGTTTAGGTGCGTTTAAATAGCCTTGCAGAAGTAAATGTCATCTTTGTATGTGTGCGCTGTAATATGTTATGTTCACTGGAACAAAGGGGCCAAGCCCACCCCTGAAAAACAACCCCCATGCCATAATCCCCCCTCCACTAAATGATATGGTCCAGTGCACAAAGCCAGGTCTATAAAGACATGGATGAGCGAGTTTGGGGTGAAGGAACCTGACTGGCCTGCACAGAGTCCTGACCTCAACCCGATAGAACACCTTTAGGATGAATTAGAGGGGAGACTGCGAGCCAGGCCTTCTCATCCAACATCAGTGCCTGACCTCACAAATGCTCTTCTGGAAGAATGGTCAAACATTCCCATAGACACTCCTAAACCTTGTGGACAGCCTTCCCAGAAGAGTTGAAGCTGTTATAGCTGCATAGGATGGACCAACTCAATATTGAACCCTATGGATTAAGACTGGGATGCCAGTAAAGTGTTACTAAACCCACAACAGTAAAATCAGTCTGTATATGTAGAATAGCTTGCTTGTTATACTCACTGTGGAATTTAAGGGGTTAATCTTCTGCATTGTGTAAAGAGGCTCTTTGATCCTGTATGGCCAGATACTTCCTTCTTGTTCTGTCTGTGTGTAAGGCGTCATTTACACTGCTGCTGGTAAACGGACGTTTTGAGGCATTTGGGCATTTTTTCCAGCTGCCCCTGAACTTTCCTCTATGTTATCTTATCAGTACATTTACACAGGGTTGTTTAAGGTCGTTTCCAGGCAGTTGAGTTTAAAGGCTTTTTTTGGAACGCAATAAAATGGGTTCAGATGCCAGGTCAGAGGCATTTGAAATGCCAAACAGCTTGTAAACGCTGCTAAATGCAGTAACTCGTGCCTAGAACCGTTTTGTTTACAGGCGTTTCCATTCTAAAAATATATATATATATATTTTTTAACGCTCCTAGACGCAAACGCGGCATGCAAAACGCGACAAAACGGTCGTGTTAGACGCTGGCTTCTAGCTGTCAAAAAAAATTGTTCAGGGGAGGTTGTTATAGCATCAACAGCGTGTAAATGTGGAGCCTTAAGCCATACTACATGCAGGCAGGGTGGTAAGGTTGCACATGCTCTTTTCGGTCTCTTATGCTGTGTTGGAGATTTCCTATTCCAGTTGCGTTTTTCAGGTCACATGGTATTTACATCACACATGTGGGTGTGTATACAGATTCTAACTGACCCTCCCTCCTCCTCCTCCAAGCCCAGTAACTAAAAAAGAACACAGTGGGTGGAATATCACATCTAGAATCATGGAGGATCTGCCTCCCATAGAAGCACATGGACACAGACTGCAGTGATTCCATAAATGAGATAACACCACTGTACAGGTTTTTGCAGCATCAGTTGCAGCTGTGCATATTGAGGTCATAGACATTTCTATACTTTTGCAAACACCCCACCCCTGGTCATCCTCATCCTCCTCTTCATCTCACCTGGCCATCCACTGCAATCCTACTAACACCCCACCCCCTGTCATCCTCATCTTAATCACATCTGCAACTTTGATATCACCCTGCCCCCTGTCATTCTCATCCTTTTTCATCACACCTGCCCATCCACTGCAAACATGCGAACACCCCAGTGGATGTCCAGGTGTGATGAACACGAGGATGAGGATGACAGGAGGTGGGGTGTTAGCAAGGTTGCAGTGGATGGCCAGGTGTGATGATGAGGAGGATAACAGGGAGTGGGGTGTTAGCAAGTTTCTTGTCGATTTTTCAGGTGTGGTGAAGAAAAAGATGAGGATGACAGGGGGTGGGGTGTTTGCAAAAGTAAAAGTATAGATATATCTATGACCTCAGTATGCACGGCTGCAACTGATGCTGCAAAAAACATGTACAGTGGTGTTATCTCATTATGGAATCCCTGCCTGTAGAAATCCACTGCAGTCTGTGTCCATGTGCTTTTATGGGAGGTGGATCTTCCATAATTCTAGATGTGATATCCCACCCACTGTGTTCTTGTTTAGTTACTGTGCATGGAGGAGGAGGGAGGGTCTGGGCTGTAATTTTGAATCTGTATACACGCCCACATGTGTGATGTAAATACCATGTGACCTGAAGAACTACAGTGAAACAGGAAATCTCCAACACAGCATAAGAGAGACCGAACAGAGCATGTGCAACCTTACCACCCTGCCTGTGTGTAGTATGGTCTTAAAGCGGAGTTCCACCCTTTCCTTAGGTTTATTAAAAGTCAGCAGCTACAAAAAGTGTAGCTGTTGACTTTTAATAAACCGACACTTACCTGTCTTCTGGTCCAGCGATGGAGCCGCACGCAGCCTCGCTCCTCTCCCCCTCCCCTCAGCGGCGCCGGCATTGCTACTGTGGGCACCCGGCCGCGGCTTCATGGCCGGGCGCACACTGCGCATGCGCGAGCGGCGCTGCGCTTTGTGATTGTCCCAGAAGACTTCGGGAGGGAGGGGGAAGGAGTCCTTCCACTTCCGATCGCCTAAGGCGACCGGGGCGGAATTACCCCTAAAAATAGGGTATCCCCACCCCCCCTCCTCCCCAAAAGCTCCGTTTCAGCATCTGGAGCTGGGGAGGAGGATTTAAAGCGGAAGTTCCACTTTTGGGTGGAACTCCGCTTTAACCACTTAATAATCGGCCCATAGCCGAATGATGACTACAGGATGGCTGCTTAATTCTGGGAGGACGTACAGTGACGTCCTCCTATGAACGTGCTTCCCGCGCACCCCCTTGGGCGTGCACATGGGAACATCCGTGACCGCCGGGTCACGGATCGCGGTGAATGGCCGCTGTGAGCAGTCTTTTACCACATGATCGCTCTGTCAAATGACGGAGTGATCACATGTAAACAAGCCGGCGGAAGCCCTGGCTTTTCTCTTCCCTCTCTGCACCGATCGGTGCATTGTGTGAAGAGAAAGGGGAGAGAGGACGTGGTGCAGCACTGTGGGTGATGTGTAGTGCCCACAGCGCTGCTAAGTGAGGGATTGCAACCCCCCACCATCCATCCAGCCATCTTCACCCCATCCATACTCACCCACCCAGCCATCCTCACCCCATCCATGCTCACCCACCCAGCCATCCTCACCCAGCCATCCTCACCCAGCCATGCTCACCCAGCCATCCATCCATGCTCACCCACCCAGCCGTGCTCACCCTGCCATCCATCCATGCTCACCCTGCCACCCATCCATGCTCACCCAGCCATCCATGCTCACCCACCCAGCCGTGCTCACTCACCTACCCACCCATCCATGCTCATCCATCCCCATCCATGCTCATCCATCCCCATCTGTGCTCATCCATCCTCATTCATGCTCAGTCATCCCATCTGTGCTCATCTATCCCCATCCATGGCTCATTTGTGCCTCATTCATACTCATCCATACCACATCAGTTCTCATCCGTGACACATCCATGCCACTACAGTGCCCATCCCATCTGTGCCACTACACTGCTCATCTGTGCCACTACACTGCTCATCTGTGCCACTACACTGCCCATCCGTGCCACTGCAGTGCCTATCCATGCCACCACAGTGCCTCACAATAGTGTAAAAGATAGTCAAATTTGATTTGAAATGTATGCCCCTAGAACACCGGTGCTCCCTACATGTTGGGCCTCTGTATGTGGCCAGGTTGTGTAAAAGCGTCACACATGTGGTATCGCCATACTCAGGAGGAGTAGTAAAATGTGTTTTGGGGTGTAATTTGTTGTATGCATATGCTGTTAACGTATGACAATTTTGTGGGAAAAAAAAAATCTTAATCTTCCCAAGAATTGTGGGGGAAAATGACAACTTCAAAAAACTCGCCATGCCTCTTGCTAAATACCTTGGAATGTCTACTTTTCAAAAAGGGGTCATTTGGGGGGTATTTGTACTTTCCTGACATTTCAGGGCCTCAAGAAATGAGATAGGCCATCAGTTGTGATCAATTTTAATGTAAATAATATAATATAATGTATTTTATTGTAAATAATATAACCGGGTACCAACATGTATAGGTAAAGTTGATCCAGAGTGAATCTGATTGCCTCTCAGGGGGATCAGGAAGGAATTGTTTCCCCTGTTATAGCAAATTGGATCATTGGCTTTGCTGGAGTTTTTTTGCCTTCCTCTGGATCAGCTGTGGGTGAAGGATTGTATATGGGATTGTTTGGTTAAATATCATTTTTGGGTTTTTTTTGGTTGAATTAGATGGACTTGTGTAACTTTCAGTGATTGGCACCATAGCTTGTAGCCTCTATAACTTTCACACAGACCAAATAATATACACGTATGTGGGTTATTTTTTTTTACCAAAGATAGGTAGCAGTATAGGTTTTGGCCCAAATTTATGAACACAAATTAGTTATTTATAAAATGTTCTCATTGAAACAAAAAAAAAGTGCTTTTTTTTTTTCAAAGTTTTTGCTCTTTTTTTCCCTTGCGTCGCAAAAAAAAAAAAACAAAACAAAAACAGGTGATTAAATGCCACCAAATGAAAGCGCTATTTGTGGGGATAAAATGATAAAAATTGCATTTGCATACAGTGTAGCACGACCGCGCAATTGTCATTCAAAGAGTGACAGCGCTGGAAGATAATTGGTCTGGGCAGGAGGTGGGGGGTGTTAAGTGCCCAGTAAGCAAGTGGTTAAAGGTCACGTGTGTAAAGGCGTCCCAATACTTTTGGTGTGTAGAGCAATGTATATACCGGTATATGATATATTTATTTCTGTCCTCCCACCACCAGAGGGCGCCCCGCGGAGTACACAACTCTCTTTCCAGCACCACGGCTTCTCGCCTATTGTTCCTTCCCTAACCCCTCCCCTCTAGAGTCTATGGCGCGAAAACCTGGCCCGTCCCTTTTGTCCTATTGGCTGCCAGTGGCGCGAACCGCTTCACGTGACTGTAGTTTGGCGCGAAAGTCTCCCAGTGTACCGAGCGGTAGCAGCGTGTGATCGGTGATCAGGATGGACGTCGCTCAGCCCGGAGCCCCGGCTGCCACCGCCCCGCATGTGAAGGATGAGCTGGCAGACAAATGCCAGAAGCTGTTCCAGGACTTCCTAGAGGAGTGAGTGGCCCTCCTGACACCGTGTAATCCGGGCTCATAGAGCTGCTGGGCCCTTTATTCCCCTATAGATCCATGTTCCTTCCAGAGTCATGGGAAGTGTTGCACCTCAATGGAATGTGACATGCTGGGGGTTGTAGTTCTGTAGGGGGATGTGGCTGGCTGATGGGGTATGCTGGCAGTTGTAGTTCTTTATGGGGCGATGTGGCTGATGTGACACGCTGGGAGTTGTAGTTCTGTGTGGGGGAGATGTGGCTGGCTGACGTGACACGCTGGGAGTTGTAGTTCTGTATGGGGCGATGTGGCTGGCTGACGTGACACGCTGGGAGTTGTAGTTCTGTATGGGGCGATGTGGCTGGCTGACGTGACACGCTGGGAGTTGTAGTTCTGTATGGGGCGATGTGGCTGGCTGACGTGACACGCTGGGAGTTGTAGTTCTGTATGGGGTGATGTGGCTGGCTGACGTGACACGCTGGGAGTTGTAGTCTGTATAAGGGGATGTGGCTGGCTGACGTGACACGCTGGGAGTTGTAGTTCTGTAGAGGATGATGGGGCCAGCTGACTTTGCTTGCTGGGGTTTGCATTTTACTGGGGGGGGTGAAACTGAGTGATATTCAAGAATGAGGGAGGGGAGTTCTTAAGTAGCTATGAGCGACCAGTCTGTGTTGGGAGTTGTAGTTCCATAGGGCCACTGGCAGACTGACATTTCACACTAGGAATTCTATGTTCTCAGCTGCTGAAGAGGAAAGACCTTTGGTGTATGATGGGAATTGTAGTTCCTCAGCGGCTGGGAATTGCCATTTCTATGCTGGTGCGGTGAGAATTTGATTCATGGCACTGATGGTGTTTGGTGTCATTTTCAGGTTTCAGAACGCGGATGGAGAGTTGAAGTATAAGAGTGATGCAGAAGAGCTGATCCGCCCGGAGAGGAACACACTCCTGGTCAGCTTCCAGGATCTGGAGCAGTTCAACCAGCAGTTGGCCACCACCGTGCAGGAGGAGTTCTATAGGTGAGGCTCTCATCCTGTCCATGTACAGTTTTCCTGTAATCATTTCAAATGTCTTTAACCTGACATTTTGTTTCTTCTTATCAGAGTCTACCCGTACCTCTGCCGAGCAGTGCGATCTTTTGCCAAAGACCATGGTAATGTTCCCCAAAACAAAGAATTCTACGTGGCTTTCCAAGACCTCCCCAGCAGACACAAGTAAGATCTGCTCCATGATGTGGATTTGTTTAATTTCTGCACTAAGATTCTCCTTGTACAGATTACCACTCAATTGATCAGTCGCAAGGGCAGTGGTGTATCATCCATATGTGTGCAGGGTGTTCACTGCACGCGGGCACAGAGACCCACCTCCAATTTAAGTCAAGCCCACATTTTGCCGCAGCGCGCTAAGCCCACCACTTGCTTTAAAGGATGAGTTTTCCTTTTAAAAATGCGTATCTTTTTGCAGGTAAAAAAAGTGCCCTTATTTTTTTATTCTGAGCCTGTAAAGCATTGCACCAGCGATCAGCAGATCACGGGTGAAATCTCAGGCTCCTGCAGACTCAGTGTAGCTGTTTGCTTGTACCTCGCACAGGCAGATCATTACTGAATACCAAGAGCACCCTGGTAATTCATTGAGAACTACAAGCCCTCAGCTGTAATGGCTGACAGTAGTGCTCCCATTCAGAGCCCTTTCCATGAATGGTGGAGCCCCTCACAGCCCCTTTTTATTGTAACAGCTGGTGTGGGGAGAGGATCCCTGGCCTGCTGTTACAATGGGAACTTGGAGGAGTTCGGGGGCTGCTCAGTAATGTTACTAAAGATAAAGCTGGAGTGGAAAAAGGTGGTAAAAGTGCCACACAACACCCTTTTAGGGGTGCTCAAAAGGGGCCTTTGCTGTCTTGTGGAGCCCAACCCAAAAAAGGGGACGCTCCACTTATCTGCCTCCTCCGCTAGATTTTGTGCCTTTTGGGGAGGGGGGTACCTAGTTTTGACAGGTTCCACCTCCCACTTCTGAAGGAGTTTCTGCCCTCCCCCGCACCCGGCCCAATTGGAGCGCAGCACAGTAGGGAGCTTCACTGCCGGTTCCCCTTAGTGGAGATGGTGGCGGGGACATACAGATGTTTTGGGGACTGTGACAAATGTTTTGTGTATGGGGACAGTTTTATGGGGACACTTATGTGTATGGGGACAGGGGTATCAGTGCGCTTGGTGCACTGTGTGGGGGGCGATCTGTGACAGCTTTCTGCATGAAATCCTCATCATGCAGAGAGCTGTCACATAGCTGCAGCAACCCTCCTCTCCCCCCCCCCCCCCCGCATTGAGCTCGGCGGGGGGGGAGAACGTTCGTCTGTTTACAATGTGACGGCTGTGATTGGACACAGCCGTCACATGATCGGGAGGGCCAGTCACTGCACCCGTATCCCGATCTCTGCTCAGCTGGATCCTGTGATCATAATGATCACAGGATCCAGCCGTGGCCGCGCTGCGAGCTCCCGTTCTGCAGGAGGTGGTTAAGGTAATGCTGCTGCATTTCTGCTTTATTTTTAACTGTGAGGGTTTAATAATGTTTTAAGTCTCGGTGATCAACAGAATCCACAATGGAGGAAAGGTGAGTGCAAACTTTTGGGGCTCACGTTAAATTCAGTCTGATTTTACCATGCATAGGCAAAATCTAGGATTCCCTTACATCTATATTTAGCGAACAGCCATTTAGTTATTGCTTTGCATAGGGCTGAATCTAAGATTGGTGTTTTGTTCTCTTGTCTCCTTAGAATCAGGGAGCTGACCACTCCTCGTATCGGCTCTCTGATGAGAATCAGCGGTCAGGTTGTCAGGACTCACCCTGTGCATCCTGAGCTGGTCAGCGGTACCTTCCTCTGTCTGGACTGCCAGACTCTAGTCAAAGATGTGGAGCAGCAGTTCAAATACACCCAGCCCAGCATCTGCCGGAACCCTGTGTGTGCTAACAGGAGGCGCTTCATGCTGGACACCAATAAATCCCGATTTGTCGATTTCCAAAAGGTAATAAACCGCTTCATCCCAAATGGTTATCTGTATGAACGTCTCAATATGGGAATATCATCTGCTTATTGTGTGGTCATTCTCACTGCCCATTTTACCTGGTAAAAATAGAAATCTCTGCATCGAAGAACTGGTTAGATGCTCTAAATGCAAGTAGATGCATGGAAATGTGCCCAAAGCTGCATCACATACTAGCACATTATGCAAGACTTTCCTTTAAACGACGCCCTCTAGCGTTCTGCCGTCGCCCCTGAGAGGGCTTCCATCTTCTCCGGTCTTCCTTCCAGGTTTGCTGCCTCTGGCTACATGAGCATGCATGTGAGAGCTGCCGTTTATGGCACGGGCTCTGAAGGTCTGGCATGGTATGCTGGACCTTCAGAGTGCATGCATCAGTGACGTCACTGACTGCATGCACTCTGAATATCTCCTAAACAGTGCAGGTTTAGGAGATATTCATAGTACCTACAGGTAAGCCTTATTACGGGCTTACCTGTAGGTAAAAGATGAAAAAGTGGGTTTGTTGCCACATTAATAAGCGTGCATGTGGTGCATACTAGCACATTACAACAACGCGTAATTAAGCCTTGATACCTTTTTTTAACAGGCCTACAGGTGGTTTAACATATTTTGTGCCAGGTCACATTCAGCACGAAGGGTGTGCACATATTGCAAATTTTTTTTTTTTTTATATTCGGTGTAGGGGATCAAATAGTCTGCATATAAAACCCTCGTTTTCCTGATACTTGTGTTGCAGTATGACAGTATTTGTGCGCTTATCAACAGCAGCAGGGATGGCAGTTTCTGGTGTAACACACGGTTTGTTCTGCGCCCTAGGTTCGCATCCAGGAGACCCAAGCAGAGCTCCCGCGGGGTAGTATTCCTCGTAGTGTGGAAATCATCCTGCGTGCTGAGGCTGTGGAGTCTTGTCAAGCCGGTGACCGATGTGATTTCACCGGATCTCTAATTGTTGTACCGGATATCGCTCAGTTGGCTACTCCAGGTAACCATGCTAGGTCTTCACAAGACTGAAGGAGGACCATGCATGTTTGGATAAGATGTCTGTTAGAATTCAGCCAGGATGTGTCATCACTGTTACACTATTAGTTTAGTATTACTAAAGAGCTTTCTTTTGGTGGTATTTAATCACCACTGTTTTTGTTAAAGCCTGAAGATTTTGAAGGAAGAAAAGTTTTTTGTTTTGTTTGCAAACAGGTAATTTTTCTTCTCCACTGATGAGGCTGCACTGATGTTGAAGGCACTATAAGGTCTGCGCTGATAATCAGGACACTATAATCAGTGCCTTGATTATCGGTGTAGATGTCCCTTTTAGAGAAGCCAATGATCGGCTCTCTTCTCTCCATGAGGAAAGGAATGCCAATAACTGGCTTCTGTTTTTAGTTCCGTGATCAGTTTTATGGGCAAGCAGTTCCTTTTTAGAGGTGGTTTTTGATCTCTAATCACAATTTTTTTCACTAGATCCGTGATCAGCGGATCACATGGTAAAGAGCCGCTGATTTGACTCTTTACCTCAATCTGTGATCAGCAGTGTCCTTTTATGACGGCATCCCAGAACTAGCCGGCCGCTCTTTAATTGTCATTTGGCTATAGCACGGTCGGTAAGTGGTTAAGCAGTATTTAAGTATAAAATGCCCACAATATAAAAAATGGCACTGATGCAAAAACAGTACTGTTACAGTGTATTTCTCAAAAAATTTTTTCTGGTTCAGTAACCACTTTTAATATTGGTTTTAAACCAATAGAACTATGCAAGTGCAGAATTTGTTGAGCCTATGTGTTCTAGCCATCCATCAGCATAATCTAATGCAAGAAAAAAAATGGAAACCATAAGGAGACTTGCATGAGTAGATGTGGCCGCCTTTTCTCACCTTTTGAAAATACAATAGGTCTGGCTGTCTTTGCTTTTACTGCTTTGAGTCTGCGCCAGAGAAATCATGCAGCGAGTGAAGTCTTCAATTTGTGTACTTGGTTTGATGGTTTACAATTACTGGGTCGGATTGACCTGCCAAGCAGGGTCTTCCAGGAGGAGAGATCAGCACTGGCAGCCTACATATTCAGTGCAGGTTTTGTTATCGTGTCTCTAGAGTCTGCTTGGGTACATTCATTCATATATTTGGGTTTCATGACTGATCATTTTTCTGGCAGGTGTTCGAGCGGAAACAAGTACTCGATTGGGAGCCGCTGAAGGTTATGAAGCCGAAGGAGTCCGCGGCCTTAAAGCGCTTGGCGTCAGAGACTTGTCCTACAAACTGGTCTTTCTTGCGTGCTACGTTGCACCGACAAATCCCAGGGTAGGTAACGCGTGGGCCTATTGTAGCAAAAAAAAGTAGTACAAATTAGTTCTATCTCCTCAAAGGTCCAGCTTTGGAAATGCATGTTTCTAGAATACAATCTTATGGGCATCTTTATTGATTGCGGTAACTAAGTGCCCTTATTTAAAAGATCTATAGGAGAGACATGGTTTCTTGCATTTCTTGGCTACGTTTGCTTGATATCCTCTCACATCAAGGTGGACTTCCTTTACCTAGACTTTTTTTATTTATTTATTTTTTGTATTGCCTGGGGGTAAGTGCACATAGCACCATGGTGATCAAGAACTGTGATGGGTAGATTTTGCCACTCTAGTCCAGTGGCTGACTATTCCTTTTTGGTCGATTTGACCCCTTTTTACTAGAAAGTAATTGATTTTGCTTGTGTAAGACTTCATTGAAACCTTTTACTATCACATTGTGCTTAAAGTGGAGTTTCACCCAAAAGGGATGGAAGGGGTTCCTCTACTCCTCTTGAAGAATTGGCACTTCTGAGGCGTGGGAGTGGGTACCCGTGTTTTTTTTTTTTTTTTTTTTTTTTGACAGGTACTTGCCTTGACCACATAGGCTATCGAAAGCATTAGTTCTCAAGGTGTGCCCCCCATCCCCCCAAACATTCTTTGATAAGTCCCAGAAGACTGCGGGACCATTCACAATGCGCAGCACTGCTTGCACATGCGCAGTTGGCACCCCTCTGTGAAACTGCAAGCTGTCACAGTGGGGTGCCCGGTTAAAATGCTGGCATCGAGGAAAGAAGACAGTGGTTGAAACCGCCTGGGGCAAGCATAGCGCTGGGACGGGTATTTGGCTGTTTTTTTGGTGCTGATTCTTAATTTTTTCACAGGAGGCTGGAGCTCCTCTTTAACCTGAAAAGCAGAAACACTTTGTAACTGCATGTTGCCCATGAATCAGTTTATGGGTCCCTGGTTGATAGATCTTAGTCTGCCTGTTTGCTTAAAGTAGTTGTCAACTCGTGACAACCACTTTAACCTACAGGTAAGCCTATAATAAGGCGTACCTGTAGGGTGCCCTGCATATTTCTCAAACCTGCACGGTTCAGGAGATATGCAGTGTTCTGGGTGTGCCGACATAATTTCGGCACATGCGCAGTGAAGAAATGGCCTCTGTGCCATTTCTTCACTGTGATCGTGCCACGACTGGCGGCGCATGCGTTGCAGTGAAGTCACATGACTCTGGCCAGTCACAGAGCCAGAGATCGCGGCCCCCGGATGGAAGAGGGGCAGAAAATGGAAGAGGCCAGCACAGGGGACATCGCAGGCTTCGTTTGCAGGTAAGTGGCACATAATGGGCTTAGTAGCCCATTATGCATCTGCATTGTAGGGGAATGTAGAGGAAGTAAACCCAATCTGGGTTTCCTTCCTCTTTAATTGTGATGTGATGGTATGTGGTATAAGATATTTTGCCCAGGCTTCTGACACTGCTTTTTTTTTTCCCCAGTTTGGTGGAAAAGATCTCAATGATGAGGACATGACAGCGGAGAGCATCAAGAACCAGATGTCCGTGAAGGAATGGGAGAAGGTTTTTGAGATGAGCCAGGATAAGAACCTTTACCATAATCTCTGCACGAGTCTCTTCCCTACCATACATGGTAAGTTGAACCTCCACTGAGCCTGCAACCTCTGCAAAGTGTTGTCATAATCTTAATTCTTCTCCCCCCTCATCATGCAGGTAACGATGAGGTGAAGCGAGGCGTCTTGCTCATGCTATTTGGTGGTGTCCCAAAGACCACTATGGAGGGCACATCTCTGCGTGGAGACATCAATGTTTGCATTGTCGGAGACCCAAGTACAGCGAAGAGTCAGTTCCTCAAGTAAGTAGAACGTGCATCTTGGTTCTTATAGTAGGCACACTTGCCCAAACAAAAGCCATATCTACATGTGCAGTCCATTGGAAGCAATCAGATTGCAAATTCAAATGGAAGTGTGTGTGTGTACATTTTATATAGCCTTGCCACTAAAGCGCCACCTGTCTACATTCCGCCCCATCTCTTAAAAGTGAGTGCCTTTTTATGACAACAATTTGCACAATTGCATTGCAGTAAATTGCATGCATTCGTTTGGTGCCATTCAGAGTGAATGTACCTTGCCAACAAAGCTTGTATATGCATGGCATAACGCGATTTGACATTCCACTTAGTCTTAGACAATGTAGAATTGTGGTTTATTTTCTGATATTACATACAGTATCTCGTCAAGTGAGTACACCCCTCGCATTTTTGTAAATATTTTATTATCTACTGAAGAAATGACACTTTGCTACAATGTAAAGTAGTGAGTGTACAGCTTGTATAACAGTGCAAATTTACTGTCCCCTCAAAATAACTCAACACAGCCATTCATTTCTAAACCACTGGCAACAAAAGTGAGTACACCCCTAAGTGAAAATGTCCAAATTGGGCCCAATTAGCCATTTTCCATCCCCAGTGTCATGTGACTCGTTAGTGGTACAAGGTCTCAGGTGTGAATGGGGAGCAGGTGTGTTAAATTTGGTATCGCTCTCTCTCATACTGGTCACTGGAAGTTCAACATGACACCTCATGGCAAAGAACTCTGAGGATCTGAAAAAAAGAATTCCAACATAAAGACCCCCAAACACACCTCCATTACAATCACTGCCTTGCTAAAGAAGCTGAGGGTAAAGGTGATGGACTGGCCAAGCATTTCTCCAGACCTAAACCCTATTGAGCATCTGTGGGGCATCTTCAAATGGAAGGTGGAGCGCAGGATCTCTAACATCCAGCAGCTCTGTGATGTCATGGAGTAGAAGAGGACTCAAGTGGCAACCTGTGAAGCTCTGGGGAACTCCATGCCCAAGAGGGTTAAGGCAGTGCTGGAAAATAATGGTGGCCACACAAAATAGACACTTTGGGCCCAATTTGGACATTTTCACTTAGAGGTGTATTCACTTTTGTTGCCAGTGGTTTAGACATTCATGGCTGTGTGTTGAGTTATTTTGAGGGGACAGCAAATGTACACTGTTATACAAGCTGTACACTCACTACTTTACATTGTAGCAAAGTGTCATTTCTTCAGTGTTGTCACATGAAAATAGATTTACAAAAATGTGAGGGGTGTACTCACTTTTGTGAGATCCTGTATATTTGGAGACTAGGGCACACAGTATAGATATCTGACTTTTTTGCTGTACATCCGGGGCGCACAGTATCTATATCTCTACTATGATAGGGTTATGCTGATTAAACTGGCACACAAGATGGGAATCACCCTAGAACCAGCAATGTTCATGTAGCATTTCCTGGAATTCATCTGCCCTTACCTTAGACAGGAGGGTGTGCTTAGCTGAGAAAACCCCTTCTCTCCTGAAGACTTCTGGGTTATAGGACATCTGCCTATTTCTGGAAACTAGGAAGTAACTGAAGAAATATTAAAAAAAAAAAAAGTTTAAAACTAGTAAATGACTACTTTCCTATCTATTTACTAATGCTGGCCGCATAAGGATTAAAAATAGTCAATGTTTGAGAGAGTGAAATATTGCTTTTAAGTGTTTCTAGGGTAAGTGTTGCTGTGACCTGCAATCAAATAGCATGCATGTTAGTCCTTTAACCTGTGGAGGTGTTTTCCATTAATGAATTACTCTGCACATCAGTATAACAAAGTTACTTGTTTCACCAGACACGTTGAGGAGTTCAGCCCGCGGGCAGTGTACACCAGCGGCAAGGCGTCCAGTGCTGCCGGTCTGACTGCAGCTGTAGTGAAGGACGAGGAGTCCCACGAGTTTGTGATAGAGGCCGGAGCCTTGATGTTGGCCGACAATGTGAGTTCTCTATTGATTTGGACTTGCCGACCAGCCGCTGTCTTTTCCTGCGCAAATCACCGTAGTTGTACGACGGTCCATGCATGAGATATTGTGGGCGTGCACGCCCTTTGCGGGAGCAGCTCCCGTGGACTCAACCACCAGCGGTCGCATTGTACAGAGGCAGAACGGGGGGCTCTGCCTATGTAAAGGCAAATCCCCGTTCTGCCTCATGACGTGGCAGAGATCTACTGTTCCATATCATCGGGAACAGTGAGATCTGTCATGTCCCAGTGAGCCCCGCCCCCCTTACAGTTAAAAGGGAGCAGTTAACCCCCTTGATCGCCCCTAGTGTTAACCCCTTCATTGCCAGTGTCATTTATACATTGAGCACTGCATTTTTATAGCACTGATCAATGTAATGTCACTGTTCCCCAAGTTCCCCCAATTGACGAGGGAAAATTGACATTCCCCCCGCCCCGAGTGACCCTGTACTGTCTAGAGTGACAAGGGCTACTATACCTTGTCATCTAGAGACGGTGCAGTACTCCGTCTTGCCCCTAAACGGAAATGTATCCGTCTCGGGGGGCAAGACGGAGACATGTTACGCTGGCGACCACCAACTCAGGTGCCCTCGACGAGGGCGTTTCCCGCACGTGCGGGTGTTATAGAGTACGTACCTGGCAGCATGTTGATGCCAC
>BLSH010331398.1:665509-677374 GCA_018402905.1 Glandirana rugosa | reverse complement strand
CCCCCCCCCCCCCCCCCTCACAGAACGGGGAACCGCCGTGTTTGCCTCGGCAGTTCCCCGTTCCTCCTGTCTGTAAGGAGATCGCGTGTCTCCGGCGGACATCGGGTCTGCCCGACCCGCGGGCACGGTCCCGCAGTGTGCGGCAGCATGTGCACGCGCTGCCCACGGGAGCGCGCACAGCACGAGCCAAATGGGAGGACGTCTATTGACGTCCTCCCGGCATTTTAGAGCCGCGCTGTAGCCGTCATTCGGCTATAGCGCGGATAGGAGGTGGTTAACCACTTGCTGCCAAATCATACCTGTACATCATTGGCTTCAAGTGGTTGTACTGGAGTGATGCCTGCAGTATCCCTGTACTGTACGACGGTCGGCTCTCTGGTAATAACCATTACAAGCAGCAGGAGGGGATGTCAGCCGACACATCCACCGGCTGGCCGGAGACCTGAACAAAGCTGAAATCTGCTTTGATCGGGTTTCTAACAGCACCAGTTTTTGAAAATCAGAAGTATCCAAAACTCTGATCTTGGTGTGTTGAATACTTTCAAGTGCAGTGGAGGGATTTGGAGTCTTAAAGGCCCCCTGATCCCTCTATAAAGAGTACCCGTCGCTGCCTATTACTGTTACAAGGGATGTTTACATTCCTTTTTTTTTTTTTTTTTTTACCACTTCAGTAAACTGCCTTCCAAGTAATTTACACCTTGGCGTTCAAATGAAGTTTTGGCTTAGTCACATAATTGTGGTAATTTATTTCTCATTTTCACCTTTAATTTAATTAAGAATTGCAAAAATGAAAAGAACCAAGGGCGGCTAATTCCACAAACAAATTGTACAAATACTTAACACATAAGTCATATACCACCCTCCCACCCCAAGTCCTCCCCTCCCCCTTATTGTTACATATCTCTATTTCACTAAAAATTCCGTTATCACACCCCCTCACTCGTCCCCCCACTACCCATTCAATAACCTTCCATTCCTCATACAAGACACCTCTTATCATGCATAAATGGTTATTTACTTAATATCTTAAGGAAGGGAGCCCTTGCTAACCATCCAAGGGCTCCATTATTTTTTTTTAAATTACCTCTTCTAACAAACACCCCTTTTTCTTTCCATATTATCAAATCTATTGATTTCATCCACTCATCTAGGGTTGGGGGTAACGTTGACTGCCACCTCTGTGCTATCAACCTCCTCGCTTTAAATAGACAGCCCAGTACAGCAGCCGGCAGGGTTTTCCCTGCTCCATCCTCCAACATACCACTCATTATACAGTGTCGTGCATCTACTTCCAATGATGTGTTAAAAATCGTATTAGGGATGTTTACATTCCTTGTGACAGCAATAAAAGTGATTAAAAATTTTTTTTTTAAAGGGACAGTATAAAAAAAAATAAAAAATATAAAATTTGAAAGCGCCCCAACCCTCAGTGCTCGCACTGCAGTGAACGCATACATAAGTCACGTGCAAATGTAAACCATGTTCAAACCACATGTGAGGTATCTCCGCGATTGTAATAAATTTTGGTGCAAGACCTCCTCTGTAACTGAACTGGTAACCGTAAAGTTTTTTTATTTTTTTTTTTGAACCACTTCTGTGCTACCGTATGACAGCGACCTCTTTGACGTGGAATACAGTTTATGGTAGCAGACAGCTACCATAACCCTGGTTTTCTATATTTTTTTCAGCCAGCGATTCTGCGAGTGATGAAAGTGGTCTCAGCGGTGGATTCGCCGCAAAATCACTTATCAGCGACGGGAGAGATGTCGTGTGGTTCCCCCCCCCCCCTTTTGTTCGTCGACAGGCACAGCGACTCTTAGGACTAAGTGGGTTATACTGCCCTCTTCAGGAGTTTACTAGGCAGAACAGGCAGTTCTAACAGCAAAAAGAGCAGCAACAGACACAGCCCCTCCCAGGGGGCAGTCCTCACTGGCAGATAACCCCACACCCAGCTCTGCTAGCTCATTTTTTTTTCTTCTGCCTAGTGCAAGGAGTTTGGATCTGTGCTACCTCTCTGGTCCACCTTCGGCTGTCCTGGGACAGCCTCACAGATGAAGACTTCAGTCAAGCAGCTGTGCTGGGTAACAGGCTGGGTCTCGGACCCAGGTAGTCTCCCCAGCCGGCCATCAAGCAATAGACCGGATGCTTTGCGCTGAGTTGACCACGACACCCGAACCGGACGGGGTGGCCCTGCGGGTTAAACGACCCACCGCTCCCCCCGGCCTAGCCGGGAGCGCGAACACTGTCTCGGGTGGGATCCCCACACCGCCCAACTAGATGGGGTAAGTACGTGTCCCCCCATCCCTCAGGGACCCCGCTGTTCGTAAGGATCTTCTGTCCCAGGGGCCCATCTTGCATCCTGCTCTCTGGCTTTAACGGCCTGGCTATTGAATCCCAGGTGTTGAGGGATCGAGGGGTCTCGGACTCGGTGATTCCTACCATGTTGAAGGCACGTAAGGCAACTTCACGTAAGATTTACCACCGTACCTGGAAGGCTTGCATCGCCTGGTGCGAAGCCGGGGGGTGGAACCCTCATTCCTTCTCTGTGTCTCGGGTTCTGGCCTTCCTACAGAAGGGCCTCAACCAGAAACTGGCGTTGAACACTATCAAGAGCCAGGTTTCTGCTCTGACGATCTTTTTTCAGCGTCCTTTGATGCATTCATTGATCCGTACTTTCATGCAGGGGGTTTGGCATGGCGCCATGGGACCTCAATTTGGTCCTCTCGGTACTTCAGAAGCTGCCGTTTGAGAATATCAGGGAAATCTCTCTGCATTTGCTTTCGCAGAAAGTGGCTTTCCTGGTGGCTATCACATCCACTCGGCGGGTGTCTGAGTTGGTGGCTCTGTCTTGTAGGTCTCCTTATCTGGTCCTACATAAGGATTAGGTGGTCTTGAGCCCATCAC
This sequence comes from Glandirana rugosa, assembly GCA_018402905.1. NCBI lineage: Eukaryota > Metazoa > Chordata > Amphibia > Anura > Ranidae > Glandirana > Glandirana rugosa. The sequence continues at coordinate 674,470 of BLSH010331398.1, read as the reverse complement.
CTTTTTTTGCCGAAGGTGGTGTCATCTTTCCACATGAATGAGGACATTGTCCTTCCTTCGCTATGCCCGCGCCCGTCTCACCCTAAGGAGGTTGCCTTGCACTCCCTGGATCTTGCTCGGGCCCTGTGGGTGTATCTGGCAACTACGGCTTCCTTTCGGAGATCGGATGCGGTCTTTGTCGTGGTGGATGGTCCACGCAAAGGTTTGGCGGCCTCATCGGCTACTATCTCACGTTGGATTAGACAGACGGTGACCCGAGCCTATGCTGTTTGGGGTCTGGAGCCTCCTTTTCCGGTCACAGCTCACTCTACCAGGGCGATTAGCACTTCCTGGGCTTTTCGACATCAGGCGTCTGTTTCTCAAGTGTGCAAAGCGGCTACTTGGTACTCTGTGCACACCTTCTCAAGGTTTTGCAAAGTTGATGTTTTGGCATCTTAGGATGCTGCGTTTGGCCGCAAAGTTTTTAGGGTTAAAAGGTTGAGAAAACCTGGTCTAAACTGTGGACTTGGCCTTTAAAATTGCATGACTGTCTGGGTTAACAGAATGCAACATTCAAGAGGGTAATCTACCTATTTTACAAGTTTGTCTTGCTGTCTTCCTGAACTGGGAGTTACCATGGCTTATAGTGGGGTTTTCTGTAGGCCTGGTAAACTCGTGCATTGCTCCCTACGGACAGCACATACTTTTCCTGGCTCAGCCACCATTACATTTTACTGCTGGGAGCAAAGAAAATTCTTTGAGTATGTGCCTTCCCCTCCCTTTCATGTGACAGCGCTGGTGAATGAGTGGCCTAGTGCTGTCACATGGAGTGGGGGGATTGTCTTCAGCCCTGTGTAAGCTCTAAGTTGGAATATATAAATATCTATTAAATCAAAGTATCTTTTAGTGTACAGCAAGCATATATTGTGTTATATGTAGCTCTGAGATCAATAACAATTTGCCAACATGAAACTTTTGTAGTGTCAATGGGGTGTGAAAGATAGATATATCTATATCTCTCGAACGATGGCATTCAGTATGTAATCTATTTTATTATGGTTATATTTTACATGCACATTACACGGTCTATCAACACTGATAAACTAGGACCAGGGCTACTTACAACAGCCAACTTCTCTTCTGCTAGTTTAATATTTCATATTCTTTACAACTGCTCCAATCTGAAGGCCTTAGGTTCTGTGTGGAGAGGCTTTGGACTTGTGGGCAGCATCAGTTTGAAAAGCTTCTGTGATCATCCAGAATTTGAAGGGTGCAGTTGACCTGCATTTTGCCTGCTCAAGTGTCGGTCCAGACTATGTGCTGTGAGAACCGCATGCAATTTTGAACAGTAATCGCACCGCATTTCTATTCAATCGCATGCAGTTCTTCAGCGAGATTTGAGCCATTCTTTACGGCTCACGTCGCAAAAAAGATGGTTGCACACCGCACAGACAGTGATGTGCAGCCATCTCCTTTGTGGGATTACTATTGTCATTGATGAGCCGGGGCCAGCACCTGCACTGAAATTGAAAGCAATACACATGGTCTGAGCGGTGCTCACACTCTTTGGACACAGCTAAAATCGCAACAAAATTGTGCAGGGCCCTTTTTTATTTTTTCCCCCCTTTGCCGCACCCAAATCTAATCGCATGGATGTTCACACCCATGCAATCCAATTCTGCAAATCGCACAGATTTAAGGGTGTCGCTCGCAGCACTTTAGATGTGGTGCAGAATCCGCAGCACACAAGTGTGAACTTGGAGTCTAACAAAACGCAGGCTTTGTCCCAACTGTTATTTTTGATGGACTTTTTTTTTTTTTTTTTAAACCACTTGCCGACCGCCAACCGCAGGTTGACGGCAACAAGGTGGCTCGATATCGCAAACCGCCTTCCTATGACAGCGGCTGTGATATCATGAACTGTGGGCGCGCACCCACTGTGTTGGGGGGGCGGGCAGGGAGTGGGTGCGATGAACTCTATCTCCGCTGGCTACCTGCGATTGCCCCCCCCCCCGCAGTGAAAGAACGGAGGTCCGTGTAAGTAAACACGGATCTGTGTGAGGGGGAAGGGCTGTGATCACAGCTTTCCTGTAAATGGAAGCTGTGATCACTCCTTCTCCTGCCAGTCAAACACTGTCACAGTTAGAACACGCCCAGGGAACACAGTTAACCCTTACAGCTCCCCCCAGGTTAACCCCTTCACTGCCAAAGGCATTTACACAGTAATCAGTGCATTTTCATAGCACTGATCGCTGTGTAAATGCCAATGGTCCTAAAAATGTCAAAATGGTCCGACATGTCCGCCCCAATATCGCAGTACCGCTAAAAATCGCAGATCGCCGCCATTACTAATTTTTTTTAAAAATCCCCAGAAATGAATTATCTGTAAACGCGGTCACTTTTGCGCAAACCAATCAAACGCCGATTGCGGTTTTTTTGGTTTTTTTTATCACAAATATGAGGAAGAATACAAAATGGCCAAAACCGTTGAAAAGTTTTTTTTTTATATTTTTTTTTTTTTTGGATTTGTATTTCAGCAAAAAGTAAATGTGTGTTTTTTTTTTGCAAAATTGTCGCTCTTTTGTTTATAGCAGCGATCAGAAATGATGCGGCGATCAAATACCACCAAAAGAGAGCTCTATTTGTGGGAAAAAAAGGACGAAAATTTCGTTTGGGTACAACGTCGCACGACCGCGCAATTGTCAGTTAAAGCGACGCAGCGCCGAATCGCAAAAAGTGCTCTGGTGCTAAAGTGTGAAATCCTTCCGAGGCTGAAGTGGTTAAGCAAATGTAAAATTCTCATATTTTTCCCATCTCTTTATGCCATGAATCGCCTGCATACCAAGTATCAGAATCCAGGCACAGGAAATAAACCTTCCCTGGAGGGATGACCATTGTAATCTCATGTTTTTTATTCTGAGTGATGGCAGTGAGAAATGGCAGTTGGGTACTCCACACTTTTTTTTTTTATAATCCGTCCTGTCTTTTATCCGCACCTGTGCTGTTCTGCTTCTATAGTGGCTTCAAGTGGAACGAAACCCATTGATATGTTAACTTTCCCCTCCCATAACGGGATTGTAACTCACATTGGTTGTGCTCCAACCCAAACTGTCAGACCATCGAATGGCTGGAGACACAACTGATCACATGCACAGTACCATGGCAGTTGAAGATCAGAGAACAAGATGGCAGCTTCCTTGGCTGAAAATGAGTTTTAGTTTCACTTTAAGACCTTTTTTTTTTGCCCAAAACCGTTGGGCTGACAATCACATGTATGTCCTGACACCAATTAAGTTTGGGACGAAATGCATTGACATTGTATATCTTTCTGTCATGAGGTATGCGCTCCTTGTTGACTTTATCCCTAATCCTGCTTCTCCCTTGTTTTTTAGGATCAGATCCTGATTGAATTATCGCAGACTAGCCTGAAAGTCTCTGGCAGTGATGCGGAAGCTGCAAAGGAAGAGGATCCTTACCTGGTTGTTAACCCCAACTATCTCCTGGAAGATTAGAGTTGCTGTAAATATGGACATTGGAAGGGCCTTCCAGCCTTAACTCGAAGCTTTCTGACATTTCCAGATTGGATTTTCTTGACATCCAGAGACGCATGCTTTTTAGATTTTTAGACTTTTTTTTTCAGAGCTTTTCTGGAAAGCAAAACTTGTCTTTATTTTAAAGAGCCCAAGAAGTTTTATTCTGGTAGAACCATTAGTATTGTGGTCTTGGCCAACTCTTTCAGGATTCGTTGAGCTAAGTTCCGAGTCTGAGCTGTCGATTCGCTCATTGTGATTGAAGTGGACTTTTAAAGGCCAAGTGTATGCAAAAGCTGAAAGTGTCGCCCACTCCTTAACCATTTCCTGAACCAAGCAGTTAGGTCAGATGAGCCTTACAGGGAAGCTGCTGTTCTCAATTCTCAGCTTGTTTGTATTCTGGAGCAGTCACCTTTAATGCTGAGCTGGAGCTTTGCTGCCTGTAAATCGAAGGATGATGGCTTTCCTTTTAAAGGGCACCTCCAGATATATATATATATAATTTTTTTTTTTTTTTTTTTTTTTTTTTTTTTGATACAGTGGGGAAAGTGTTGGAACCTCAGCTCAGTTTTTACTGTAGTTTTTTTTTTTTTTTTTGCTCTGTCAAATTTCCTGTGCTTGTGGCAGCATTGCGGGGAAATCTCAATGAGACCTTGGGAGCAATAAAAACCTGACAGTTTTTAAAATTTTTCTTCGCTAACAAGTTTTTGGCTTTAGCCTCGGTTCACACTGGAAACCTGCACTTGTGTGGGTTTCCTGCTCCACATTCATATTGAACTGCCCTTGCGATCTGCAGCAAGTCGGTGCAATCTTAAGGACACCCAAGCGCAGTTTGCAAAGAGTGCTTTTGCCTGCACTGGATAGCATGTTACATGTGTTCTCAAAATTTCTGCATGCACATTTTTGGTGCAGATGCGCTGTAATTTGAGCCATTCAAAATGAATGGGTTGAAATCGCACCACACTGAATTAGATGTGAATTTTACAGGAATATGGTGTGGTTTGTGCAACTTGTTGTGAACCTAGGCTAAAACACTTTTGATGCCCATTCAGGACAAAGTGTCTTTTTTTTTCTTTTTTTTGTTTTGCAAAGGGGCCCCCAGCCCACTGATGATCGATGCTATCACTCCTCGCTACATCACTGCCAGCAAAAATACCTGGTGCTTTCAGATAAGAGGCAGTGGTCTTGGTCTAGCATTCAATCACATGACCTGAAGCTGTCGTATTACAGAGCAAATTAATTTACTGCTCCCCATAGTGTCTGATATTGGGGATGTTTGTGTGAGCGCTGATGGGCACGCTATCCAAAGTGAGTATCGGTTTCTTTGCAAAAAACACACAAATGTGGGGGTTTCAGCAATTTTCAGGGATACCCAAGAAGGCAGCAGCCATTATTAAAAGGTGTTTTTAATCTTTTATTAGAAAAACGTGCATATTGTTTTTTAGCAAAGCCTTGTTTTAAGATTATAGTGTATTTTGTCTTTCACAACTGTTGCTTGGACTTGTGCACAAAGTGCCTTACATTTCATTCTACTTTGTTTCCCAATGAGTTGGTTTAGGCCAACATCTGTCACATATCAGCAACATTGGAAAGGATCTTGTGCATACCTTTGATTTTTGTATTCCTTTTTATCCTGCACATTTAAAATGCCTTTAATACATCTTTAACTGTTTAACTTTTTCTTTTATCCCATTTTGAGCTGTAAGATGTATTTAATTTTTTTTCACCAATTATGGTAAACACTGTGGTTTTATTAAAAAAAACATATATCTATATACATATACCTGTCTAAAACATGCTGAGGTTTTAATTTCTCTGCAGCTGCCCACTGACGTGATGTAGGAAGTTCTATGAGAGATGCTCCTTAATCACAGGACGCAGCAATTTGGATATACATGATTGTAGGGTTATGCTGCCACCTTCAGCCATTTGTCAAAGAAAGCAAGAACCCCCCAAGCTCTGCCATGTCTCACATTTTAGCTAGTGGGGTTAATTTACTAAAACTGGAAAGTGCAAAATCTGATGCAGCTGTGCATAAAAAAATATATTTTTTTTTTCTTTTTTTTTAATGGTCCAAGCCTAATTAACCAGTTGCTGACCAACTGCTGCAGTTCTACTGCGGCAAGCTTGCTCACCTGCACAAATTGCTGTACTGGTACGATAATTTGTTTACTAGCTTCTGTGGGCGTGAGCGGCGCTTCGAGTGGCCAGCAAGTCTGGCAGAGATGTCCACCTGCCGCTCGTGATCGTTACCCGCAGAGGGAACAGGGATCTGCCTGTAAAATAGGCAGATCTCTGTTCTGTCAGGGGATTACACTGACATCTTGTCTTTCTGGTATGCAGGAAGATGGATCTCTGTTATCCCAGGCAGCCCATCCCCCATACAGTTAGTAAACACACCCAGGGAACACACGTAACCCTTTGATTACCCCTGATGTTAACCCCTTCCCTGCCGGTGTCATTAGTACAGTGACTGCATATTTTTAGCACTGATCACTAATGTCACTGGTTCCCAAAAAGTGTCAAATGTCAGGTTTACGGTTTGTCCACTGCAGTGTCACAGTTCCACTAAAAATCACTGTTCGCTGCCATTACTAGTAAAAATAAAAAAATGCCATAGATCTATCCCCTATTTTGTAGAAGCGATAACTTTTGCGCAAACCAACCGCTTATTGGGATTTTTTTTTTTTTAAATATGTAGCCGAATACACATTGGCCTAAATTAATGAAGAAATTCCATTTTATTTTTTATGGGGTGTTTTTATAGCAGAAGATAAAAAAAAGTTTTCAAAATTGACTGACTGTATTTTTGTTTACAGGGCAAAAAATAAAAACCGCAGAGGTGATCAAATGCCACCAAAAGAAAGCTCTATTAGTGGGGAAAAAAGGACTTCAATTTTGTTTGGGTACAACGCCGCACAACTGTGCAATTGTCAGTTGAAGCGACGCAGAGCCATATTGCAAAAATGGCCTGGTCATTCAGGGGGTAAAACCTTCTGGGGCTGAAATTAGAAGTGATTGGCTATCATGCACAGCTGCATCGGATTCTGCGCAGTTTTAATAAGCGAACCCCAGTGTGCTTAGATCAGTGTTTCTCAACCTTTTTTCTGTCAAGTCAACCTTTAACCACTTCAGCCCCAGAAGGATTTACCCCCTTCCTGAATAGAGCATTTTTAGTGATATGACACTGCGTTGTTTTAACTGACAATTGCACGGTCGTGCAATGTTGTACCTAAACAAAATTTTTTTTTTTCCCACAAATAGCTTTCTTTTGGTGGCATTTGATCACCTCTGCGGTTTTTATTTTTCTGCGCTATAAACAGCGACAATTTTGAAAAAAAAAACAAGATTTGTTACTTTTTGCTATAATACTTATCCAAAAAAAATATATATAACACATTTTTTCATCAGTTTAAGCCGATATGTATTCTCCCTCATTTTTGGTAAAAAAAAGAAATTGCAATAAGCGTATATTGATTAGAGTCAACAAACTAGCATTGATTTATGGCATTTTTTTTATTTTTCTAGTAATGGTGGTGGTCTGCGATTTTTAGCGTGACTGATATTGCGTTGGACAAATCGGACACTTTTGACACTTTTTTGGGATCATTGACATTTATACAGTGATCCGAGCTTTAAATAGCCACCGATTACTATGTAAATGTCACTGCCAGGGAATGGGTTAACACTAGGGGACGATCAAGGGGTTAAGTGTGTTCCTTGGGATGTGTTTAACTGTGTGGGGGCTGGGCTGACTGGGGGAGAAGTGTGATCGCTGCTCCCATATACTGGGAACATAAATCACTCTCCTCTCCCGCCTCAGAATGGGGATCCGCTTGTTTACACACACAGATCCTCGTTCTGTCACTGCAGGGGAGTGATCGTGGGTGGCCGGGGGACATAGTATGCCCCAACCGCTTATTGGCTCCCCCTGCTAGCGAGCGCACCTACAATACTCGCTCCTGCGGCCGCTGTCAGGTGCCAGCGGTTTGCGCAGGAGAGCCATGTTGCTACCGTCAATCCAAAGCGGGCAGACGGCAACTGGTTAAAATCATGAACAGTCTCGGCACCCCATTTTTAAATGTAAAAGTTATTCTAATCATTCTACATAATGCAGCATCCACCTATGCAGGGCACCCTACAGGTGATATATTTTTTTTTTCTCTTTTTCCAAAGCAAATCCACCTTTGCACACTGATACTGACTAGTATTCCAATGTTTCTTTTCATCAATTTCTCTCCATCAGTCAGCTGTCAACCCAGTGCTGAGGGAGAGGGGCACAGGAGGGTCAAACAAGGATGCTGTGGAGGCGACAGACATCCTCAACTGACTCATTGGTTGTTAGGATGCCAGTGTGTAGAAAGTTGCAATGGTGCACAATGACAAGCTGTGTCTTTGTGTAACTTCATCCACATGCCGGCTTGTATACAATTTTTAGTCCTTTTGCCAAGGCATCCCTGAAGAATCCTCAAGGCACTCTGGTTGAAAAAAAAAATCTGTCTTGGGTGATGTCTCTGAAGAAATGGCAGTGTATAGAACGGGTCTGCGTGAAAAGTTAGTGGTTGTAAAGGCTCAAGGTTTTTTACCTTTGTGTATTCTGTTCAAGAAGGTTAAAAACCTTTTCTGTACAGCAGCCCCCCTTTACTTACCTGAACCCCATCTCGATCCAGCAATGTGCACGAGACCCTCGGCTGTCCAGGGCCTCTGCCTCCTGCTGCTGTCAATTACAGCCACTGAGCCATTCAGGAGAGACTGGGTGATGCTGAGCCACGGCTCTGTATGTATGGACATGCAGAACCGCAACTTGGGACCGGGCCTGCTTAGGTGCCCCCATTGCATGCTCTGGGGGTGCTCAGCAGGAGGGAGGGACCAGGAGCAACTGCAGGGGACCTGAGGATCTGGGCTGCTCTGTGCAAAACCAACTGCACAGAGCAGCTAAGTGTGACTTATTTATAGAGACTTTAACTGCTTCCCGACCGCGCGCCGTCTTTTCACGGCGGCAGTCGGGGAGCCCTGCGCGAATCGCCGTAAATAAGCGGCGATTCGCATTTGGCCACCAGGGGGCGCGCGTCCCCGCCGCACTCCTGGGGAGTGTGCCCGCGGCTCGGGCGGACCCGATGTCCGCCGGCGAGCCGCGATGAGTGGCTACAGGGAAAAGAACGGGGAACCACCGATGTAAACACGGCGGTTCCCCGCCCTGTCAGTGGGGCATGAGAGATCTACTGATCCCTGTCACTGGGATCAGTTAGATCTCCCCGAGGGGCTGACGGCGGCACTTTTCTGCCGCGCGCCAGCCCTTCGTCAATTTCAGAGATATTTATTCAGTGTGAATCGACGAGACACGTCAACCAAAACGTGTCTCGTCGGGTCTAGGAGTCCAGGGGACGTCAACGAGGACCAGGGAGGGAGGACGACTCGTGGGGGTCTCGTACGTTACCCCCGTGGATTCGTC
>BLSH010331398.1:655062-665499 GCA_018402905.1 Glandirana rugosa | reverse complement strand
CATAACCGCTCAAAATCGCAGATCGCCGCCATTACTAGTAAAAAAAAAACCCAGAAATGAATTCTCATCATCCGTAAACGCGGCCACTTTTGCGCAAACCAATCAATAAACACCAATTGCGATTTTTTTTTTTTTTTTTTTTTTTTTTTTTTAAATCGCAAATGAGGAATTGCATAAAATGGTGAAAAAAAGTTTTTTTATATTTTTTTTTTTTTGGATTTGAATTTTAGCAAAAAGTAAGAAATTTGGGTTTTTTTGCAAAATGGTCACTCTTTTGTTTATAGCGGCAATAAGAAATGACGCAGAGGCGATCAAATACCACCAAATGAAAGCTCTATTTGTGGGAAAAAAAGGACGCAAATTTTGTTTGGGTACAACGTCGCAGATTATAACTGACAATTGCACAGTCGTGTGACGGTGTACTCAAACAAGATTTGTCTTTTTTTTCCCCCCCCAAAATAGTTTTCGTTTGGTATTTGATCACCTCTGCGTGGTTTTTTTTTTTTTTGCGCTATAAACAAAAAGACCAACAATCTTTGAGAAAAATAAAAACAAAACATTTTTTACTTGGTTGTAATATCCAAAAAAAGTAAAAAAAAAAATTCTTCATTAATTTAGGCCAATATGTAGTATTCTACATATTTTTGGTAAAAAAAAAGAAAAACGCAATAAGGTAAATTGATCGGTTTGCGCAAATGGTTGCGTCTACAAAATAGAGAATAGATTTATGGCATTTTTATTTATTTTTTTACTAGTAATGTCAATGATCTGTGATTTTTATTGGGACTGTGACTTTGCAGCAGACAGATCGGACACTTTTGACATTTATTTCAGGTACTTGTATAACTATAGCTTTACATATACATTGTACATTCACATCAGTCCCTACCCTCAAGGAGCTTACAATCTAAGGTGCCTAAGGCTACTTTCACACTGAGGTGTTTGAAAAATGCGTGCAAAACATCAAGCGTTGTTACTGCGTTTTTGCTGTTTTTCCCGCGTTAGCGCTATAATTAGGGCTAACGCCCAGGTGTTTTTCAAGTGCTTTTGAAGCACTAGCATTAAATAAATAGCACATCCCCCTACATTACATCCTGTTTACTTCCTGATATTTTGATGTTCCCACAACCTCTAGCTGTTTTGCTGGCTCTTTTAACGCGCTTTACATTAATTTCAATGTATATGCGCTATTTTTAGCACTCAGAATAAGCACAAAAAATCATGCTTGCAGGACTTTTTTTTAAACACGGCACCAGCATGACGCCCCAGTATGAATAGGTACAATGGAATTAATGGGCAGCGTTTTGGAAGCGCTATTTTTAGCACAAAAATGCCTCAGTGTGAAAGGGGCCTAACTCATTCATACATATCCTAGGGCCAATTTAAACAGGATCCAATTAACCTACCAGCATGTCTTTGGAGTGTGGGAGGAAACCAGAGTACCCAGAGGAAAACCATGCAGGAACAGGGAGAATATGCAAACTCCATTTAGGTAGTGTTGTGGTTGGGATTTGAACCAGCGACCCTTTTACTGCTAGGCGAGAGTGCTATCCACTACACCACTGTGCCGCCCTACACTTTTCTCTTACGTTCACTGACAGACGCAGCCCCCTTTGACAAGTGGGTTATATGCACATCCTACCAGGAGTAGACCTAGGCAAATAGAAAGAAAGCAAGATGACCCCTCCCAGGGGGCCGTCCTCACTCTAACATATAACCCCCCTGCTCTGCACAGCATATCAGTTTTATTATGCCTAGTGCAAGGAGTTAGACCTGGTTCCCTTATGGGATCTGCGGTTCCTCATGTTTTTGATGCTTTTTTGCTTTTACTCAAGCTATCTGATGAAGACTGCTATCAAGAAGCCGGCTGGGGCATAGAGGATATCCAGAATCCTGAACTTTACCCAGCACTGCCGACAGATGCGAGCTACCCTTAGCTTTGGCGGGGTCCGCTGCGTCGTGCCTGTTCCGTACGGGTGGCCAGTGGGTGATCCCCACTTGCGCCCAGTGACCGGACTCTGTTCCCGTCCAGGGGCCTGTGGCCTGCAGCATCCCTCTCTGGCAGTGGGAGGAAGGTCTGCAACCGGGTGGCTACCCGCTACGCCGTTGTCCGCACTCCCCTCGTACACCCCCCTCCCCCGTACCGCACCCCGCACTTTAGAGTCGCCATGCGGCGATCTGCCATAATTTTGCCGTAGTGATTTTGGCCTCTAGTGATGAACGACGGCCATTTTACCATAGTCGCGGCCTGTATTACAGGTTTCTGGCCTCTGGTGACCGCTCGGCGGCCATTTTAGATGTGCCTGGGAAGATAAACGTGCGGCTAAGCTGATGCTTCCTCTCACCCTGGGACAGCGTGGATGACGCAGGCTCTCTGACTGGCGGTCACTGAGCACTCCTACTGGGATGCAGCGCTTGAGAGGCAACTAACAGCAAGTATAGCTGGGGTGCTAGCAGCGGTGGGTGCAGTCGTCCTGGGTGTCTTTCCGGGTTGATCTGTGGGAGTGTCAGGGCTTTTCTGCCTGTCAGTATTTGGTGGCACAATGGTGACTGAACCTGAGGGTCCTTCCGAAGAGGAGCCAGTGGAAGCGCAACCTGCGCTGGGGACTCTGTTGTCCCTGGACCAGTTGAGATCAGTATTTGGGGAATTTTTCCCCAGGAGGTGCCATGCCGTTTTTAAGGGGGCCCCCTAAAAAACGTCGTCCTCCTCCACCTTCATCGGGGGAGGAGTCTGAACCGGAAGTGGTCTCGGTGGTCACGGGGACCCCCATGGAGCTCTCAGAGGGTGAGCTGGGGCTCTCGGACGGCGAGGAAGACCAGGGGGCTTCTGTAGCACGCGAGAAGGCGCTGGTGGCCGCATTGATCACTAATATTCGTGCGTCCTTGCGACTGGCCAAGCAGGGGAGTCGCAGGAGACTGCATACGTTTGTGGGTCTGCTAACCCACCTAGGTCCCCTAGGGCTTACCCTTATGATCAATTCTTTGACCATTTAGTCTATAAGGAATGGCAGCGTCCGTAGAATTCCTTCGCCCTGCCCAAACGTTTCGCTGTATGCTACCCATTTGAGGATAGCTTTGTGAAGAAGTGGGCATCCCCCACAGTGGACCCTCCAGTGGCTCGCCTGAATAAGGCAACGACCATCCCCTTGGAGGGGGTCTCCCTCTTTTAAGGATACGGACGGAGGCGGTGTCCAAAGCACTGTTGTTGGCGGGGTCAGCCATGAGACCAGCTCTGGCGTCAGCTATGGCGGCGCAATCTCTTACCGAGTGTGCGACTGAGTTGCACAACGCGTTGAGCTGCGGGAGGTCGCTTGAGGCGTCGCAGCGAGCAGAGCATCTGATAGAGGGTCTTTGGTACCTGTGTGATGCAGCTTTGGACCTACTTCCCATGTTGTCTAAGATGTCTGTTTTCGCAGCCATTATCAGATGGGTGCTGTGGTTAGGTCAGGGGACCACGTGTCTGAGAAGGGTCTCACGGTTCTCCCCTTTCAGGGCGGTCGACTCTTTGGGGCGCAGTTGGATGAAATCATTAAGGGAGTTCCGCCATAAGCAGGGTCCTACTTCTTCGGGTCAGAAGAGGTTTTTTCGTGCGCCCGGTGCAGCGGGCAAGGGCTCAAGGCCCGGCAAGTCTGCCTCGGGGCCCGGTAAACGGCCCTGGCAGCGCAAGAGCAAAAAGGTGGAGGATAAGTCCTCCACTGCATGATGGGTTGCCCCCACTCGATTCTCGCATGGGGGGAGGTCTTCTGGGGTTTGCAGACAGGTGGACTGCCCGCATTTCCGACCAGTGGGTGCAGGAAGTGGTGTCCTCCGGGTACAGGATAGAGTTCAGAACTCTACCCCTAGACTGGTTTTTCCCATCGAACTTGAGACTCCCACAGGGGCGTCGGGAGGCTCTCCTAGAGGCGGTTCAGTCGCTCTCCGAACAAGGGGTAATTGTGCCGGTACCTCCGCTGGAAAGGTTCCGCGGCTTCTATTCAAATCTTTGTGGTACCCAAAGAGGGTGGAGTCAGGCCAGTTCTGGACCTAAAAGCGCTAAACCACTCTGTGAAGATGCGAAAATTCAGAATGGAATCTGTCTGGCAGGGGCGTTGCTAGGTGTGAAAAAGACCAGGGGCTGTAGCCCGAAGTGCGGCGCGTGAAAATTTGACATGGGCGTGTCTTAAAGGGGCGTGGCTTGCGTCTCAGATGAACCAGGGATGGAAGAAAGAAGGAGATAGAGAAGGAAGGAAACGTCAGGATGCAGGGACAGGTGGCCCAGATTCTACACCACAATAGCAATATTTGTATTCCAGAAAGTTTACAATCAGCAGATAAAGATTCTCCAATCACCTGGTGTTGGCACTTCAATCATCCCGGCACCATGGTTGTTAGGGTGTCAGGATGATTGAAGCGCATTATTTCTATTATTACATTGTAATATAAAATGAAATAGTTCAACTCACCATAATGCAGAATAAGTGGGAGCCCCGAGCGTGTCACTTGTCACTGTTGTCTGTCACCAGATGCCATCAGGTGTCCCCAGCGGAGTTCCTCCTTACACAGATGTCCCATGTGGAGTGTCCCCTCCTTACATCACAGGTGCCCCCCCCCCTCCATGGAGTGTCCCTCCTTACATCACAGGTGCCCCCCCTCCATGGAGTGTCCCTCCTTACATCACAGGTGCCCCCCCTCCATGGACATCGCACCTGGAAGGCCTATATTGCTTGGTGTAAGGCGGGGGGGGGGGGGGTTGGAACCCTCGCTTTTACGTTGTGTCCCGGTCCTGGCTTTTTTGCAGCAGGGCCTGGATAAAAAATTGGCATTGAGTATTCTCAAGGGTCAGATTTCGGCTCTGGCTCTAGTGATTCTTTTTCAGCGGCCTTTGGCGTCGCATTCTTTGATTCGTACATTTGTACAGGGTGTACGCCATGTGGCTCCTCAGATACGGTTGCCTTTGGCGCCGTGGGATTTGAATTTGGTGCTTTCTGTTCTGCAGAAACCACCATGAGGAGATCAGGGATATTCCCTTACAATTGCCGTGGCAGAAAGTGGCTTTCTTGGTGGCCATTACATCCGCTAGGCGAGTGTCTGAGTTGGCAGCGTTGTCCTGCAAGTCTCCTTACCTAGTCCTTCACAAGGACAAGGCGGTCTTGTGCCCTTCTCCTTCGTTTCTACCGAAGGTGGTCTCTTCTTTTCACATTAATGAAGATATTGTTCTTCCTTCCTTATGTCCGCACCCGTCGCATCCCAAGGAATTTGAGTTACATTCTTTGTATGTCTTTGGAGTGTTCTGGTGGGGGGGTCGGGGGGAGGGCGTTTCCCCGTCAGAACACAACAGCACAGCAGGGAAGATTGTGGTACTAACATCAGATGGTTAGTACAGCAGCTCCTCCTGAGCTGCCAGTTTTTTTTCATTCCGCCCTGGTAAGTTGAACGTAAAAAAAAAAATAAACTAGTAAAGTGTGCCAGGCTTTAGTCACTGGGGAGTTGTTAGTATCTTTAGATTGGAATAGCTTTCCATTCCACCTTGCAGGCCCTGGATATTTGCAAATCTCATCCTTGAGAAATCCTTTTTTTTTTTTTTTTTTCCCCAAAACCAACTTGTACTGCATGGGAGTGGCTTCACTCGGGTGCATGGGGAATACTACAATCTGCGTGGTTTTTTTTAAGGAAAATTCTCTCACTTCCTGTTTGGCTATGGGACAGGAAGTGGAGGAAAATCTCCCTACTAGGACACAGATGGCAAAAATAAACCTTAATGATTATAACCCTCCCTTACTCTATCCAAAATGATAACAAGTTTTGCCTGTAGCCCTTCTTTAACCACTTCCTTACTGGGCACTTAAACCCCCCTCCTGCCCAGACCAATTTTTGGCTTTCAGCGCTGTCGCATTTTGAATGACAATTGCGCGGTCGTGCGACGTTGTACCCAAATAAAATTTGCGTCCTTTTTTTCCCACAAATAGAGCTTTCTTTTGGTGGTATTTGATCCCCTCTGCGTCATTTCTGATCGCCGCTATAAACAAAAAATGAGCGACAATTTTGCAAAAAAGAACAATATTTTTTACTTTTTGCTAAAGTACAAATCCATTAAAAAATTTATTCATCAGTTTTGGCCGACATATATTCTTCTACATATTTTTGGGGAAAAAAAAAAATCGCAATCGGCGTATATTGATTGGTTTGCGCAAAAGTTATCGCGTCTACAAACTGGGAATTGATTTATGGCGTTTTTATTATTATTTTTTTTTTTACTAGTAATGGCGGCGATCTGTGATTTTTAGCGGTAATGCGATATTGGGGGGGACATGTCGGAACATTTTGACACTTTTTTGGGACCAATAACATTTATACAGCGATCACAAATTTAAATGTCCACTGATTACTGTATAAATGTCATTGGCAGTGAAGGGGTTAACCAGCAGGGGGCAGTGTAGGGGTTAAATATGTTCCCTGGGTGTGTTCTAACTGTGGGGGGGCGGGACTGGTCGGGACATAACAGATCTAACTGATCCCAGTGACAGGGATCAGTAGATCTGTCATGTCCCCTGTCAAAGAACAGGGAACCGCCGTGTTTACAACGGCGGTTCCCCGTTCTGAGGCTCCTGGAAGTGATCGCGGGTCTCGGGCGGACATCGAGTCCGCCCGACCCGCGGGCACGCTCCCGCAGCATGCGGCGCGCGCACGCTCCCGCAGCATGCGGCGCGCGCACGCGCGCGCCGCCGCTGCCTCCAGGGGGCGCGCGGGAGCATGCGCAGTGGGAGGACGTCCATGGACGTCCTCCCGGCATTTCAGGTCCGCGCTGGAGCCGTATTTCGGCAATAGCGCGGACCTGGAGGGGTTAAAGTGGAACTTCAGCTTCTGCGGAGTGCTGTCATCATTATTTTAAAAACTTTTATTTCTCCTCTGCTGATTACTTTCAGTTTCTAAGCACTACATATTCTAGGGCTCGGGAAATCCCGGGAATCATGGCGACTAGAAATTGCATCCTGGCGCCTGGGCTTTTGCCAGCCGTCCACCTTCCCCTCTGCCTCCCACTTGCTGACCGCACTGCAGCCGAAAGACTGCTACAGCGTAGTCGTCCTCTTCTGGGAATCCCAGAATCCCATCCCCCCGTGCGCTCTGTGATCTTCAGACACAGCTGACCACAGACTGAGATAAAGGGCCAATCACGAAGCAGAGATTCAATTAAACTGTGGAATGAAATGGAGGGTGGATTTTTAATTTTTTTTCTTTAATAATAAATTACAAATATGGATGCACCAGTATATCGGTCACCAAATATCATGAGTTGAAATTAGGATTATTGGCATTTTGCTGATAGGAAAAAAGGTGCTGATAATGGCATACTGTGTCCCATACTTGCAAAAGTGGCCCCTAGTAACTTCAATGCAAAGTCACTTCCCATAGACTTCAATGCAAAATCACGCCCCATAGATTTTAATGAAAAATTGCATTGCATTGACTGTAATCAGGCTTACCTGTAGGTTCCCTGTATATCTCCTAAACCTGTACAGTTTAGAAGATATAGGCTATACTGGCTTGTGCCGACGTCATTCAGCACATGTGCAGTGAAAAAACGGCCTCCGTGCCATTTCTTCACTGACAGTGTGCCGCGATTATCGGCTCCCGTGCACATGTGCGGTAGGGACGTCACACAACTCCAGCCAGTCACAGTGCCGGAGTTTGCGGCCCCGGAAGGAAGAGGGGTGAAGATGGACGCTTCCTACTGCGGGGACAACGCGGGTGTCAATGGCAGGTAAGTGGCATATAATAGGCTAGTATGCGATGCATACTAGCCTATTATGCTTCTACATTGAAGGTGAATAAGAGGAAGTAAACCCATTAGGGTTTACTTGCTCATTAACTTCAATGCAAACTCGCATACCATTGACTTCAATGCAAAAACGCCCCCTAGTGACTTCAATGCAAAAAAAAAAAAAACGACCACATTAATTTCATTTAAAAACTTTTTTTTTTTTTAAACTGTCCGTTTCGGTTTTTGGCCAAGTGCATCCTAAATTTTCAGTTTCAGCACTGGAATTTTCATTTTGGTGCACCACTTATTTGGAATCATTTCTGCACTACTGCATTAAAAAAAAAAAAATCTAGTTTATTGGGCACACCTTATGTAGAATTTTAGCCCTGACAAAGCCTCTCCTTTAATGTCTATATTCCACCCACCTCTCAAACACCTCTAGTTTAGGGCCTATTGATACTATTGCATTGCAGTAAACCAGGTTACATGCATTGGTGCAGTGACATTTAAAATGAACGCACCTTGCCGACAGATGTGCATTGCAGAACAACACACTGACTTGAATGGCACAAATGGCCATGCACCTTTATTGTGTGTTCTGTTGCATTAAGCATGCTAATGCATGGAATAATATGGTCCAACTCACTACAAAATTGTGAATAGGCCCTTAGGCTTTCTATACACTATACACTAGCCCATGCTCTGAAAAAAATTCTAGCATTGATTACTTTTAAGAGTGAAGCTAAGCAGCCGGTGATCCTACCACCTCCTGAATGTCTTTTTTTTAATTAATTAATTTTTTTTAAATAGAACTAGTGCCCCGTAAAAGCAAAATAAGTCTTTGGATCGCAGTTGCAGTGCAGACCTATTGACTTGACTGTGCTGCCTGTCAACTGGTCAAATTTGGCGCAACACAAAGCACCGCAGAATGTGATTTGCCTCCTCTGGCTGTATTGTAGACATTAGGTGGAAAGAGGGGCTTTGTGTCTTAGACCAGTGGTCTCCAAACTGCTGCCCATGGGCCTAATCTGGCCCCTTACCTTTATCCAGACACTGTTCCTCCCACTGACACCAATGATGGGGCACCATTCCTCCCACTGACACCAATGATGGGGCACCATTCCTCCCACTGACACCAATGATGGAGCACCATTCCTCCCACTGACACCAATGATGGAGCACTATTCCTCCCGCTGATACCAATAATGGGGCACTATTCCTCCACTGACACCAATGATGGGGCACTATTCCTCCCAATGACATCAGTGATGAGGCACTATTCCTCCCACGAACACCAGCTATGGGCCCCTATTCCTTCCACTGACATCAACAACAGGGAACTAATCCTCCCATTGATACCAATGGGGCATCATTTCTTCCACTGACACCAACCATGGGGCACTGATCCTTCCACTGACATCAACAACAGGGCATTACTACTTATACTGACACCAACAATGCGGCACTATTCCTTCCACTAACACCAGTGATTGGCACCATTCCTTCCACTAACACCAGCCACGGGGCCCTATTCTTTCCACTTACACCAACAATGGGGAACTAATTCTCCCATTGACACCAATGGGGCACTATTTCTCCCACTGATACAAACCATGGGACACTAATCCTGCTACTGACACCAATGATGGGGCACTATTCCTTCCACTGACACCAATGATGGGGAACTAATCTTCCCATTGATGCCAATGGGGCACTATTCATTTCACTCACACCAACAATGAAGCACCATTCCTTCCACTAACACCGACAGGGCATTACGCCTTACACTCACACCAACAATGCGGCACTATTCCTTCCATTGACACCAGCCATGGGAACCTATTCTTTCCACTGACACAAACTAGGAAGTAATCCTGCCATTGACACCAATGGTGCACTATTCCTCTCACTGACATCAATGAGGGGGCACTATTGCTCTTCCTACTGACCACAGGCACCATGTAATTCTTTTACGTCCACTGACCATCAATCCTGAGCCATTGTCTATTCCCACTGGCCACAGTCTGGCCCCTCTAAAGTCTGAATAACAGTAAACTGGCCCCTTGTTTACAAAGTTTGAGGCTGCTGTCTTAGACCCTATACACACTATTAGATTTTCTGCAGATTTTTTCCTTCAGATTTACTAAAACCATGTAGTGTAAGGGCCGCCTGATTGCATAAAAATTGAAACTTTAGGCTTGGTTTACACCAAAGGGATCCGACTTCGAGGGCGACTTTGCTAGGCAATTTTAAGGCGACTTTGGGTGACTTACAACACGACTCTATGCCAGGCGACTTTACCTGTGGCCAATCAGAGAAGAGAGGGAGGTGGGTTGCCTTAAAAAATTCTGTTCTTTTAATCTGTAAAGTCGCTTCAATATAGATGGGGGATCTGACTTGGAGGCGACTTCTATTGAATTCTATGGGCACAAGTTAGATAGAAGTCACCTTGAAGTAGTACAGCAACCTTTTCTGAAGTCGCCTCGAAGTCGGAGCGACTTCAGGATATAACTTCGCTGAAATGTCTAATTTTCTTGTCTTAAAAAATTCCGTTGGGTGGAGGGAGAGAAGAGACTAACCGGTGTCCATTTCAGCGGACCGTATCTCAGCACAACATTCAGTGGGTTTCAGCGGAATTTTAACGGATCGTTTCAGCGGGAGCTTCAGCCTAGGGAAACCACATTTGGTTCGGATTTCAA
>BLSH010331398.1:611151-621782 GCA_018402905.1 Glandirana rugosa | reverse complement strand
GCCTAGCTGGGGAAGGGAAGTGGTCACAGCCTTCGCGTACAGGAAGGCTGTGATCACAGCCCTTCCCCCTCACACAGAGCGGAGGTCCGTGTTTACTTACACGGACCTCCGCTCATTCGCTCCGGGGGGGCATCGCGGGTGGCCGGCGGCAATCGAAGCCGCCGCACCCACTCCCTGGCCCCCCCCCGAACACAGTGGCTCTGTATCGCGGCCGCCGTCGTATGACGGCGTTTCGCGTTACAGAGCCACTCTGTCGCCGTCAATTGCCGATCAGCCGTCGGCAAGCGGTTAATAGAATTGTCTATACACATGTTGGTTACTCTTAATAACACGTGTTCTTTATCATCTTTCCTATAATAATTATAATAACAATGTTGCTACATATTAAAACTTGTCAGCTAAAAAGCCAATGTTTAAGAAGCACTCTAAATTAAGTTATAGCACAGGACAAAGTAAGTACATAATGAAGGAGGGGTATTTAGAAGACCCTTACAATCCTCCCCTTTCATCCTCCAATAGGATCACTAATATAGGTCTAACATATAGTCCTGCTAATCCTCTTTATCCCTTTCCAATCTTCTACATTTTATTTTTGAAATCATACACATAAAACATTTTATTGCATATGGAAAGATAATAATTATACATAAGGGTGATCTCAACTGTATAGCAAATGTCATGAGAAATAAGGACATGACAGTGACAGTCCTCAAGTTAATAAAGTAATCTTCAGCAAAATAGAACAGAATAGACTCCAAGTATTGAGCCTTGCAAAACTGAAGGTTGTACAAAGTCCACATTATTTCTGTCAAGTTAATTTCTTAAACCTTTGAACACTTGTGAGGATTTTGTAGCTTTTTTTCTTATAACCAGGAGAAATAAATCTATCACCCCATAAGAGCTTGCCTCTTGGTAAGGACAAAACTTGACATCCACAGACAAAATGGAACTGATGCTGCAAGGAGAAAGAAACACAAAGTCATCCTTCAGGTTAGGTCACTCTGGTCTTCAGGCTGGCACCTCAGATTGCTCTCTCTTTTGTCCACTGGAATTTCCTGGCCTTGGGTTGGCATCCCTTCCTCCAGACACCCCAGCAAGGAACTTTCACAGGAGTCTCTTTCAGCCTTCAGCATTTTGAAGAGTAGAGAAGGATCATACTGAAATGCTGGCTTGACATGGCCTTTTCAGGACTTCCTGTGCTTTTAACAACAACAAGGATCCCCATTCAAGGATCCAGTCATTTCTTCAAATAGAACATCCGGATAGAGGCGTAAAAGTATGGGGCAGATACTCTCCAGTCAACATGAATAACCACAGAATCAAGCTACTAGATAAAGTCTTTTTCAACTCTCTTTCTCCCCGGAGATGTTAACAATAACATTCTTGCCATTTAAAAATTCAAACATAGTCCATAAGCATGTGAAAATAAAAATGTTTCATAGCTGTTGAGTTGTTTTTTTTTATTACTAGACATGTACAGTCAGGTTCATAAATATTGGGACATCAACACAATTCTAATCTTTTTGGCTCTATACACCACCGCAATGGATTTGAAATGAAACGAACAAGATGTGCTTTAACTGAAAACTTTCTGCTTTAATTTGAGAGTATTTACATCCAAATCAGGTGAACTGTGTAGGAATTACCACAGCTTGTATATGTGCCTCCCACTTTTTAAGGGGCCAAAAGTTATGGGACAATTGGCTGCTCAGCTGTTCCATGGCCAGGTGTGTGTTATTCCCTCATTATCCCATTTACAAGGAGCAGATAAAAGGTCCAGAGTTCATTTCAAGTGTGCTATTTGCATTTGGAATCTGTTGCTGTCAACTCTCAATATGAGATCCAAAGAGCTGTCACTATCAGTGAAGCAAGCAATCATTATGCTGAAAAAAAAAAACCCATCAGAGAGATAGCAAAAACATTAGGTGTGGCCAAATCAACTGTTTGGAACATCCTTAAAAAGAAAGAATGCACCGGTGAGCTCAGCACCACCAAAAGACTCGGAAGACCACGGAAAACAACTGTGGTGGATGACCGAAGAATTCTTTCCCTGGTGAAGAAAACACCCTTCACAACAGTTGACCAGATCAAGAACACTCTCCAGAAGGTAGGTGTATGTGTGTCAAAGTCAACAATCAAGAGAAGACTTCACCAGAGTGAATACAGAGGGTTCACCACAAGATGTAAACCATTGGTGAGCCTCAAAAACAGGAAGGCCAGATTAGAGTTTGCCAAACAACATCTAAAAAAGCCTTCACAGTTCTTGAACAACATCCTATGGACAGATGAGACCAAGATCAACTTGTACCAGAGTGATGGGAAGAGAAGAGTATGGAGAAGGAAAGGAACTGCTCATGATCCAAAGCATACTACCTCATCAGTGAAGCATGGTGGCGATAGTGTCATAGCGTGGACATGTATGGCTGCCAATGGAACTGGTTCTCTTGTATTTATTGATGATGTGACTGCTGACAAAAGCAGCAGGATGAATTCTGAAGTGTTTCGGGCAATATTATCTGCTCATATTCAGCCAAATGCTTCAGAACTCATTAGACGGCGCTTCACAGTGCAGATGGACAATTACCCGAAGCATACTGTGAAAGCAACCAAAGAGTTTTTTAAGGGAAAGAAGTGGAATGTTATGCAATGGCCAAGTCAATCACCTGACCTGAATCAGATTGAGAGTGCATTTCACTTGCTGAAGAGAAAACAGAAGGGAAAATGCCCCAAGAACAAGCAGGAATTCAAAACAGTTGCAGTAGAGGCCTGGCAGAGCACCACCAGGGATGAAACCCGGCGTCTGGTGATGTCTATGCATTCCAGACTTCAGGCTGTAATTGACTGCAAAGGATTTGCAACCAAGTATTAAAAAGTGAAAGTTTGATTTATGATTGTTAATCTGTCCCATTACTTTTGGTCCCTTAAAAAGTGGGAGGCACATATACAAACTGTTGTAATTCCTACACCGTTCACCTGATTTGGATGTAAATGCCCTCAAATTAAAGCTGAAAGTCTGCAGTTAAGGCACATCTTATTCGTTTCATTTTAAATCCATTGTGGTGGTGTATAGAGCCAAAAAGATTAGAATTGTGTAGATGTCCCAATATTTATGGACCTGATTGTATATATTCAATTGAACATCTTTCTCAAACTCAATATTGCAGCAGGATTCAACTAAACATTAAAAGAGCCTAATCCTAGATTGGATCCAGAAGTGACCTGAGGAGAAACCACCCTCAGTTCCTCTTATCTTCTGGAGCCAAGCGGAATCAGAGGGCCCCAGAACAGCACACTTTACCTAAGCAGATTATCTGCCTTAGAACTTTTCCTACAACCTTGCAACACATAACTGTCATAATCAAATGAAATGAATATTAGCAAGAATACCAACTGAGTGAAGTAAAACCAAAAAGGCAGTCTCTCTCTAGGACTGTATGCAAACAAACATTCCTAACAAAATCTTAGCAACTTTTACAAAAGCATGCATATACCATTTGCAAAAGTTTTTTTATGGTTGTTTATACTGAATAACTCCTAAAGCATTTATAGTTTCACATTTTCTTTACCAAAGTCTCATTAGTAAACTTCTAGTTCAACTTTTGTAAATATATATGGATATTAGGCTTAATATCCATTTTTTTTTATGAATCAACATCTACTCTTAGGGTAGGAGTAGAGACAAAAAAAACACTTACTGGTATACATTTTAGGGCACACAGAGAATGCAGTGTTATTAGTTGTCTTACAACAATGATTAAAGTGGTAAAACTTGTACACCTATTACACGTAACCCAAATTTATTCCAACACTGTTATATTATTATGTCTTGTTTTCTTGTATTTTGTAACACAATAAAACAACTTCTCAAACATTCATCCACTGGCCATCAATTTATGCACTCATTCACTCAAAAAAATTTTTTTCCACCATCAACACTTTTTTTTTCACAATATATAGCCTCTAGTTTCATAAACCAAAAACCTTTCCCTGGCTAAAACTCGCTTTGCTTGCTCTATTGTTAGTTTCAGCAAGATAACACAAGTCCTTAGTTCCCATTTGACATTATTTTCCTGATGTCATACCATAATAAATAATAACCATATAGTGCGGCTATGGAGATGTCTGTAAATGTAAAGATTTTCTTTAGCACTTACAAGGAAAAAACACATCATTTCTAATCCACACACTCTGCTTTGGATTTCAAAAATAACAATAAATAAAACCAAAATATTATGATAGCTGTATTATAATTAATACCAATTTACACTAAGCCAAAGTAAACCCATATTACATATTTTCCTAATAACCTGTATTTCCAACCAAAGGTTGTCTAAACCAATTACAATATCTCTATATTATTAATAAAATTGTTAACATCATATCAGAAATTAATAAAGTATTCATTTCAATATCACACCTTATTTCTAATCACAGAAAATAATAAATGGAGGAGGCTTTACTTAATTTCCCTTTTTTTTTAAAAAACTGCATTTCCACTATCAAAGAAGAAAGTTATCTTGTGTAATATAACCCCAGTACACTTTTAAATTGAAACTTATTTTTACCCTGCCTGGGAAACGGATTCAAAATAATTGTGATCACATTGTTTATCATTAGATAAATTAAGCTGGCACATATTGTTATGACTATGAGTAATAATAACAATCTCATGTGTGACCTTGCCAACCTTACTCTTACCTCTCTAAAATCTGCTTTCCTTATTTTGTTCTAATATCTCTTTCATGCCATCCACTGTAATACACTTAACTCTAGCTTCTATAATTAAATGGGCACCAATAATGCTCTTCTAATGTTTTTTTTTCTGACAACATATAACATTTTCTGTTTGGCCAGGGCTAAAATTATGTGATTTCTATATATTTATACCCGCAGTTCTCTGTTTAGGCTCTTTCTCATGTTTAAGGCCCCATACACACGCTGACGTTTTTGAGTTGTAGATGGCGTTGGCGTTTGTAAGCTGCAAGCAGAACCCATGGCCAGCGCATTCTGAAGCTGCATCACTAGAGCATTTTTGACGCTGAGCCAGCGAAACGCTCACTAACGCGCATTAGCGCCATAGCCACGTTAACCAGCGTTTTTTAGCGCCGGCGTTCTCAGGTCCAAAAATAGCAGAGGGATGTCTTTTCAAACAAAACGCGATGTAGCGCTGACGCTCAATAACGTGCATTAATGCCAATGAAATTGCGGTTTTTAGCGCTGATTTCTTCCTGGCATCAGTCCCGATGTTACAGATAGTTTTTTAAAAACGCCTGCATGTATGAAGCCTTAGACTTATTAAAAGTAGTGCTTGAACTGAAAGTCAAATAAACTACTTAACGCTTCCCTTTAAGTTTAATATTTTTCCTGTCACCCTTGAACCACCAAAATAAAATAGGCACCCCTTGTCCCGAAAATGCTTTACCAGTCAAGAAAGTCTGATAACTCAAATGTAAGCAAAGGCTTACTTTAGCCGGCTGAATATCAGAAACTCACAGATTGTTTCAAGCTTCTCATCTGGGATTCTTAGGGTGCCATTAATACCTCTACTTTTACAATTTACCATTTGCATGTGTACATATAAGTAGTTATCACTTTAAGTAATTACATAAGCAGTATACAAACAGCTAAGCTAACTTCCCAATATCAAAAAAAAATATAAAAAAATAAAAACATTTTTTTAAGGCGTAAATCTACACCTACATTAAAACATTATTCTAAACGTAATTTTCCTAATAATTTGCAATTGCAACATTCTTAAGATTTAAATCCATCTAATCAGGTTCCTCAGTAGAGGAATGGTGGTATTAATAAATACATGTCATTTAGTAGTGACATCACATTTCTCACAAAGCATTCAAATTAAACTTACCAATAGTTATTGGAATCCGCAAAGTCAAAAACTATAACCTGTGATAAAAGCATACTACAAATCTATGAACACATTGAATCCTTATCATTTCTCTCCCTATTATCAATACACTTAAGTAAAGGTTAGCCCAGCCATGTAACAAGGTAATGGTACCTATCCAGTTACGACTGTCTACACAGATTCCTGTATCCTCATATGTACTCCTGTACTCCCTTCAGATCCCCCCCTGCATAGACAGAGAATTGTAAAGGGGCTCTAGTCCTTAGAAGCTCTTCAAAACCAGCCTTTGGCATCATTAACTGAAGAGAAACACTCAGTATTTGCTAACTAGCATTTGCATTAATTTATAGAAATACTCGTCAACCCTGGAGTTATGGATGTACTAGCATGGGGTAAATTTGTAAATGTGGACTTTTTTTTTTCTAATATATATATATATAAATATATATATATATATATATTTTTTTTTTTACTGGGGAAGGGAATCCCCTATTTTATTCAAAAGGGTACTCATTTTATTTTGTATTATATACTTCCGCTTTTCCTTCAAACTCATTGTATCCTTCAACAATTGAGTAAATTCTGAACCTTCCTGAATCTCTTTTATTAACTGTACATTTTCTCCATTCTCCTGTGACTCTTCCCAATCAGGGGAGAGAGAATTAACTCTCTCCTGCTCAAAAGACAGTGATATAGAACTCTCAACAGTTTTATAAAGACTTTCCTCATATCTAATTTCTGTTCTTATTTTCAGCACCTTTCTTTTTATTATCTTCATCACTTTATCTTTTTGCTTTCTCATTTTAGTTATTTCTTTAATTTTAGCTTTCATGGCAAAAACCCTTTCCTTCCGTAATTTCTATATAAATATATATTTTCTTAACACCCTAAATGGTACTATAGATAAGTGTGAGACCCTCTATTTATCTAAGGAATCCTTCACCTTAGAAGGCATAAAAAAAACAGATTATGCGAGCAGGCCTTATGCATTTCTGAGAGTGCAACTACTCACTGGCTAAGGTGATCAACCAGCCAGATGTCTCTCTCAAGACCTAAAGTTGTCACACTCAAAATACCCTATACTGACCCTGTCAAGCTGCCTACTGGCATTTGCAAGATCCTGGGCAGGCAAACCTTTACCGTGGAATGCGGCGCATCCTAACAGTCCCTAGAAACTTATCAATAAAGCTACTTAACACATAATAGTTGCATGAATAAAATAAACCCTTATCACTTTAAGGCTATTCACAAACATACAAACATAAACACTTATCACTCAATTGTATGGGTGTGTGGAAGAGGTTCCCTATCTTACTTATGTCTCTTAAGTACTTATGTCATCTTACTTATGTCTATCCCTACCTGCCTAGGCTTGTTAATATCCCCACAAGCTCCAAGCTTTGTGGTCACACACGAGCTCCAAGCTTCGTGGTTTCTGCATGGGCTCCAAGCTCCAATGCCTGCACGGGCTGCAAGCTCCAATGCCTGCACAGGCTCCAAGCTCCAATGCCTGCACGGGCCCCAAGCTCCAGTGCTTCTCCCAGCGCTACAATAGCGCTTGAGGCTCTTGTCAGAGAAGGGTGGGCAATCGAGTGCGACAATATGCAGTAAAGCAGCTTATCGCATGGACCTCAAATGGACACGTTCAACCCCACAAAAATACTAAATACTAAAAACACTGCTAAAATTACGAACAATATGCTTTTTAAGAAGATTTCTGTGCAGTTCTAATGGGCATCCGTAGAGGACATATGCACTGAAGCAGCTGCCATCCGGTTCTCTTCTAACTATTAACCCAGTATGAGTCTGCTATAGGAGGGCAACCAAAAAGGTGGCCTCTACCTGGCCAATCTTCTGACACCACTGAAAGGTTTTCAACCTAACTTTATAACAAGTTAATAATATCTTTCTATCATTAAGAATTATTCCCTATATATTACTCCTATACTAATCTGTGCCAACACTTTCTGTTCCTCACCCCAGACACACACACACACAGAATTCTGTGGGAAGCAATGCAGACCAAAGTCAACACATGGACACAGAATAATACATCACTGGTTCTTTATTTCCTGGTTCAGTATCTAAAATACAATATATTATCAAGATATGACCAAACAATATTTACAACATTACACCAATAGAAACCAATAAAGGAAATGTCCACCCATTGCTTATCATCATTAAAGACAAACCCACTTTCATAGAATTGTCTATACACATGTTGGTCACTCTTAATAACACCTGTTAGTAATTACTACACATCTTGGTAAAGTATACATGTGTGTATTATTGTACAATCTTACTTAGTTCCAATTATGTCCTAGACATATTTATAGTATTTATGATTATATTCTGGTAAACATTTTCTAGGCTTTTCGTCAAAACCACCTAAAGTTATCTTTCTCACATTCTTTATCATCTTTCCTATAATAACAATAATAACAATGTTGCCACATAGTAAAACTTGTCAGCTAAAAATCCAATGTTTAAGAAGCATTCTAAATTTAGTTATAGCACAGGACAAAGTAAGTACATAATTAAGGAGGGGTATTTGGAAGACTTACACACGCTTGACACCATGTGAACCACATAAGTTTATCTTGGTCTCATCAGACCACAGGACAATGTTCCAGTAATCCATTTCCTTAGTCGGCTTGTCTTCAGCAAACTGTTTGCGGGCTTTCTTGTGCATCAGCTTTAGAAGAGGCTTCCTTTTGAGATGACAGCCATGCAGACCAACTTGATGCAGTGTGCCACGTATGGTCTGAGCACTGACAGGCTGACCCCCACCAATGTCAACTTCTGCAGCAATGCTGGTAGCACTCATACATCTATTTCCCAAAGACAACTTCTGAATATGATGCTGAACACGTGTACTCAACGTCTTTGGTCAATCGTGGCGAGGCCTGTTCTGAGAGGAACCTGTCCTGTAAAGGTCTTGGCCACCATGCTGCAGCTCAGTTTCATGGGCTTGGCAATTTTCTTATAGCCTAGGCCATCTTTATGTAGAGCAACAATTCTTTTTTTTTCAGATCCTCAGAGAGTTGTTTGCCACGAGGTGCCATGTTGAACTTCCAGTGACCAGTATGAGAGAGTGAGAGCGATAACACCAAATTTAATACACCTGCTTCCCATTCACACCTGAGACCTTGTAACATTAACAAGTCACATGATACCGAGGAGGGAAAATGGCTAATTGGGCCAAATTTGGACATTTTCACTTAGGGGTGTACTCACTTTTGTTGCCAGCAGTTTAGACATTAATGGCTGTGTGTTGAGTTATTTTGAGGGGACAGCAAATTTACACTGTTATACAAGCTGTACACTCACTACTTTACATTGTAGCAAAGTGTCATTTCTTCAGTATTGTCACATGAAAAGATATAATAAAATATTTTCAAAAATGTGAGGGGTGTACTCACTTTTGTGAGATACTGTATATATTGTGACAGCGTAGTCATCAGTGATCAGGTATGTTGCCCAGGAATCTCAAATTGGCAGGTTGAGAGGCTCCAGGGGGATTGCTTAATATGGTTGGTGAAATCCAGTTGGGGACTCGGAGCCTGGAGATTTCATAGCAATATGAGTGGGATAAAAACTCCAATCCTGGGAACAGGATTTAGGGATAGCCATAACACTGATTGTTCAGGTGTGTGGGGGTCTGATAGTAGAGTCAGAACCAGTGTTCTTGGCTCCACCCTCCCGAGGAGTCCAGGCATGCAAGGGAAAAGTATGTGTGCGTGCATGGGACAGTCTGAAAGAACAGACAGAGGTCCCAAACCTGTGGGCTGTAGCAGCCAGGAAGCTGTAAAAGAGAGTCTCAGCAGAGGTATAGAGTCTGTACCAAACAGGGACACTGTTACAGGGTCAAGAGGAGGCCAAAGCCTCAGCAGCAGTGCTGACCAGAGAGACAGGTGGCTTGGTATTTTCCGTTTGTTGTTACATTATTGCTGTGAAGTTGAAACCCCAGTCTCCTCTCTCCTGACCACCCAGCTATATGTGGCTTCCTAATTTCCGATGGGTCCCTATGCTAAACCAAAAGCATCATGTCCTACCTTGAATCCTGTTCCTTTCAGCTAATAATTAACACTTGTTTCTGTTTAATAACATTCCACGGATTTCCTATATCATACATTTGCAAATCTCCATCAATAAAAGGCTTTTCAGCAGTTTTCTTATCTGTAAGAAAGATAATAAGGAGTTTATGGTCCCAGAGCAGGTATAAGAGTCTTAATACCAGTATGTTTGTACCTTCTGATCAGGATGGCTCTGACCTGGAGAGGACTTATTTTAGTTCTTCTCTCATCGCTGTATCATGGAAACTGTTCTGCAACTGCTAAAGACTTGATTATTGCTGGACCTCTTAGAAGTTACATCAAAGGCTTCCACAATGAAGCAAGGCAATTTGATGTGTTTGATTGCCACGAAAACGATGTACATGAGATGAGAGAGCAGATATTGGTTCTGCAGAAGTATGGAGTCACCCACTACAAGATACATTTAGAAGAGAGCTCCATGGTCAAGGGTGACAGTCAAGTGCGGTGTTACAGGAGCCTTCTCCAGGTCCTGGCTGAGGCTGGGATCAAACCTTTAGTAGTATTGCATAGTGGAGATGGGCTATCTACTAGCAAAAGCACCGTTAGTTTGTGTAGTTTAACGGAACGAAGTAACACCTTCGGAAACTACATTGAAGATTCTCCAGGTCGTTATTAGTTCAGAAATCGTCAACGTCTTGTCAAAGGTACTATGTCGCTACTCT
>BLSH010331398.1:584322-611141 GCA_018402905.1 Glandirana rugosa | reverse complement strand
GTCTTAATACCAGTATGTTTGTACCTTCTGATCAGGATGGCTCTGACCTGGAGAGGACTTATTTTAGTTCTCCTCTCATCGCTGTATCATGGAAACTGTTCTGCAACTGCTAAAGACTTGATTATTGCTGGACCTCTTAGAAGTTACATCAAAGGCTTCCACAATGAAGCAAGGCAATTTGATGTGTTTGATTGCCACGAAAACGATGTACATGAGATGAGAGAGCAGATATTGGTTCTGCAGAAGTATGGAGTCACCCACTACAAGATACATTTAGAAGAGAGCTCCATGGTCAAGGGTGACAGTCAAGTGCGGTGTTACAGGAGCCTTCTCCAGGTCCTGGCTGAGGCTGGGATCCAACCTTTAGTAGTATTGCATAGTGGAAATGGGCTATCTACTATACGCCATACTACTGAGCATAATATGTATGTAGACTATGCTGACTTTGCCTTCCGCACGTTCGGGGACATGGTCCACACTTGGATCACCTTCGATATCCCCAAGCATGAGACAACTGCCTCTTTAAAGGATCTGCTACAAGAACATGTGAAGATATCCAGCTTATACCGCAGCAAGTACTCCACAACTGGTGAGGCGTTCTATTGCATTTTGAATGATATCATGTTGAAGTCTTTTGCATAGGTTTTTCTTTAGCAACCAGATACTTTGGCTGTTTTCCTTATTTTTGCACCCTTTTACAATTGGGCATAAACCAATCTGTCATTTTGGAGCAGCTTTTTCCTCTACTATGTCAGAGAAAAAAAGTTGGGTTCAGTCATCAGTGCTTTGTCAGATCACCACTGTTAAAGGGCAGTAATCACCTGGTAGAAATTGATGTGATCAGCATCCTGCTATGTCCATGGTGACTGTGACAGCAGTTGGATGCCCATGATCATGCTTTCGTCTTGGGAATATGTATTAATTAGATCCACTATAATTAAAAGAGTGCATACTGCATACTAGTCATTTGTAAAACATTTGTAAAGTTATACTGCAGCCAGGTGGCTGCTGTACTCCTGGGGAGCCTATCCTTATCATACCTGAGACCTTGAGCAATGGTGTCCTCTAAAGCGATGCTTTGAGATACATTGCTATATATGCCTAGATCTCATACCATTTTACCTGTTATATGTCCCTGCAGTATGGGTCCTGGCGGTTATTCCACCTAAAGCAAGTCTTGGGTGATTTTGATTCAATCCCCTGCTCTCCCAGGAGATTTGCTTCTTAGCTTGGTTAACTTTAGCAATTATTGTTACACTGACATACTTAAACTTTTGCCCTTTGTGAGGGAGCCCCTGTGGCGTCCCTACCTTGGTTGTCATCTGGGCTCTGGTCTTTCTTGGATGATACTATGTATAACACCTCCTGAAGAA
The DNA here is from genome assembly GCA_018402905.1 of Glandirana rugosa. Taxonomy (NCBI): domain Eukaryota; kingdom Metazoa; phylum Chordata; class Amphibia; order Anura; family Ranidae; genus Glandirana; species Glandirana rugosa. Next base: position 609,768 of record BLSH010331398.1, on the reverse strand, counting down.
GCAGCTTTTAACTGTGAAACATGTAGAAGATATACAGTACATCATGAATCAAATGCCTTCAGCATCCGTCTGACCAGTTAGACATGTATGTATACCTTACTGTCTGTTGGGCTTATCATGAATTGCTGTTTTAACATCCTTTGTGCATCTTTGTCTTTTTAAACAATTTTGAATGCATAAAAATATATATTTTTGATTAATAATTGTGTACCAAGATAGTCATATTTTTCTTCCAACCAACAGCCAACTGATTGGAGTTGTGACAAATTGCTGAAACAAGAAATGTTGAAATAAATGCTTTCATTCGATGGAATAGTTTTTTTGATTAGTTTGAAATTGTTAATGAACGCGGTAACACATAGTAACATTTCTCTTTCAAATTATAAAAAGTATAGTGGTAGTTTTACTACTGTCTTATCAATTTTCTCAGTTGTGTGCATTAAAATGCCCAAGTTTGCATATGACTATGCCAAGGACAATATCAGGGCTTGCCAAATCCCAAGCACGAGGTCGCCATGGTGATCAGAAATTGAGTCTTAGTGCCTGGGATGCTTCCCCATCCCTGCACGCACCCTCCCACTATGTATCTACGCTTGCCCATATACAGGCCAGGTACCGGAATAACGGGTGTCGTCGGGTAGACATCACTTCTGGGTCCCCGTTGACAGTTTCTTTGGCCATCAAGTCTGGGAAACAATGTAATATACAGGGTGGCCCATTTATATGGATACACCTTAATAAAATGGGAATGGTTGGTGATATTAACTTCCTGTTTGCGCAATAGTATATGTGAGGGGGGAAACTTTTCAAGATGGGTGGTGACCATGGCGGCCATTTTAAAGGCGGCCATTTTGAATCCAACTTTTTTTTTCAATAGGAAGAGGGTCATGTGACACATCAAACTTATTGGGAATTTCACAAGAAAAACAATGGTGTGCTTGGCAGTTTCAGGTGCTGCACATCTCTTATCTTCACAGCATAGACAATTGCCTTCAGATGACCCCAAAGATAAAAGTCTAAGGGGGTCAGATCGGGAGACCTTGGGGGCCATTCAACTGGCCCACGATGACCAATCCACTTTCCAGGAAACTGTTCATCTAGGAATGCTCGGACCTGGCACCCATAATGTGGTGGTGCACCATCTTGCTGGAACTATGATGTCGGTGATAGGGAATTGCTGGCCATCAAGTCGGCTTTGTAGGAATGGCGGTACCTCCTGGAAGGAGCAGCTCACCCGGTATTGGTTTTTACTGACCATAAAAAACATAAAAAAACCATATGCTGTGAAGATACGAGATGTGCAGCACCTGTAACTACGGATACTGGAAGCCTGTGCTAGCATTTCTCCTGCGGTGTTGCTCTCAGTGTGTGAAGAGTGTGAGAAGAGGGTTGCATTGACAATCCAACACAATAGGCAGCACATTGAACACATTTTATAAGTGGTCAGAAACTTGTAAATAACTCATGAAAGAATAAAGTTACATTAAAACCAAGCACACCATTGTTTTTCTTGTGAAATTCCCAATAAGTTTGATGTGTCACATGACCCTCTTCCTATTGAAAAAACAAAAGTTGGATTCAAAATGGCCGACTTCAAAATGGCCGCCATGGTCACCACCCATCTTGAAAAGTTTCCCCCCTCACATATACCACAAACAGGAAGGTAATATCACCAACCATTCCCATTTTATTAAGGTGTATCCATATAAATGGCCCACCCTGTAGTGTGATGTGCATTGCATTACTTTCAGTGGAGCACAGGGGAGACATCCAGGGTCTTTTAGACCGTGCACACTGGAATGAGAGCAATAATTCTAGCACCAGACCTCCCTTGTAACGCTAAGCTGATGATCTATAGGGGGCTTTTAAAGCGTCGCCTATGGAAAAAATAGGGTACTGAAGTTTGTCTCTATTTCACGGGCATAACCAAATTTAAGGTTTGACATGTTGGGTATCTATCACTTTGTGCAACTTCGGCTTTTATATTTTACTAAAGAATTGGGTAATTTATTGTGTTTTTGTGCACCCTAAAATTAACTTTAACCATTGCCAAGCAGCTGGAGCCGATGCACATGGCCAGCGGCCGCGATGTCCGCCGCCCTCCCGTGAGTGATCCTCAGAGAGCCAGAATGGGGATCGGTCAATGTAAACAGACAGATCCCCATTCTGACCGGGGAGTGGAGAGAGATTGTCTATTCCTAGTACTCAGAAACAGCGATCTCTCTCCTCCTCCTGTCAGTACACTCCCCCCGTGGTTTAGAAACACCTCCCAGGGAACACTTAACCCCTTGATTGCCCCTAGTGTTAACCTCTTCCCTGCCAGTGTCATTAATACAGTAATCAGTGCATTTTTATAGCACTGATCGCTGTATAAATGTCACTGATCCCAAAAAAGGGTCAAAAGTGTCTGATCTGTCCGCCGCAATGTCGCAGTGCCGCTAAAAATCTATGTAGATGAATACATATTGGCCTAAACTGATGAAAAGCAAAAAAATATTGATTTTTTTTCAAAATTGTCGCTTTTTTTTGTCTATAGCGCCATAAATAAAAAAAAACGCAGAGGTGATCAAATACCACCAAAAGAAAGCTCTATTTGTGGGAAAAAAAGGACATAAATTTTGTTTGGGTACAATGTCGCATGACTGCGCAATTGTCAGTTAAAGTGACGCAGTAAGGTATCGAAAAAAATGGCCTGGTCATTAAGGGGGTAAATCCTTCCGGGGCTGAACTGGTTAATGTGTTTTTTACTGAAATGTTGTGTTTACTAGACCAACCATTTTCGACCAGGGTGCCTTGAGGTTTATTCAGAGGTGCCTTGGCAAAATGCATAAAAATTGCCCCAATTGTATACAAGCTGTGGGTGGATGAAATCTGCCTTTTAGTCGCACAAAGTCACTAGTTTTCATTGTACACCCTTACAACCTTCTACCTGCAACCTCCTAACGACCAATGACATCATCAGTTGATAAGAAGATGTTAGTTGCCTACATATCATGTGTGTTTGACCCTCCCCTGCCCCTCTCCATCAGATTTGGGGTCTCATTAGCTGAGTGATGGAGAAAAATTGAGGGAGAAGAGAAAAATTGGAATTCTAGTCATCAGTACCAGTTTGCAAAAGTGTATTTGCTTTGGAAGAATAAATCCCCTCTAATGTTGGGTCTCCTATGTTTGTTGATGTTGCTGCGTTATGTAAAACTATCAGGACAGTTTTTACATTTTAGAATGGGGCGCCTCAAGACTGTCCATAATTTTGGAGAGTGCCTTGACTGAAAAAAGGTTGAGAAACATTGTCCTAGACCTTTGCGGCAATATTGTGTGACATAAAAAATTGTAACTGCCACTATTTTATTCTGTAGGGTTTCTGCTTTCAGAAAAGATATCATATTTAGGGGGTTTATGCAATCTATAGGCCTAAAATTATTTTTTAAACGCGTGCAAAAAAAATCCCCAAAAAAGGCCCTGGCAGTGAAAGAGTTAAAAGACAAGTTCACCTTCAGGAACATATTACTTTACTCTACCTGCAAGCTTTGTTAGTCAGTGTTAATTCTGGCAGCAAATTTCGATTTAATTTTAGTCTTAAAGTGTTATTAAACCCACAACAATACAATCAGTCTGTATATGCAGCATAGCATGCTTATTTTACTGACTGTGGAATTTAAGGGGTTAATCCTCTGCATTGTGTAAAAAGGCTTGTTAATCCTGTATGCCATAAATCCTTCCCTCCTTCACTGTCAATCTGAGCAAGTCCATATAATACACAGCAGGGTGGTAAAGCTGAACATGCTCAATTTGGTCTCTTATGCTGGATGGAACATTTCCTGTTTCAGTTGAACTGTTCAGGTCAAATGATATTGACATGCTAAAAAAGTGTACCTCAACTTACGAAAAAGGGATTTTTCAGGCAATCAAGTAGTATAGAATTCATGTAATTTTTCTTAAAAAAAACATTCATACAAAATATTATAAAAGCCACACAGAATCATATACATTTCCATAAAAAGACCTTCACATGGTTATACATCACATATCAATGCTTATTCACATCATAGAGGATAATCATATGTGTTCCGGTTGAAAAATGGTATTCCCCTAGCATGGTGTAACCATCAATGACTGTAGTAGATTTGCATACTGTGCATATGTTTGATTATGCGTTGTCTGAATTCTTGGCAAGAGCCACAGGGGAAGGTACCGCAAATATTGCATGGGTACCCATGCAAGATTTGGGGTACCTTCCCCTGTGGCTCTTGCTCAATGTGTTCAGTCATCAAGAAAAGAACTAACTTTATTTTACTTAATGGGGAAAATTTTCAGCTGAAACACTGTGCCAATTGTAGAACACAAGGTGTAGTATATCTTATGCAATGCCAATGTGGATCTTTCTAAAAAGAAATCTGACAAGTTTCCAGCTCTTAACACTAACATGAATGTCTTGGCCTTTATTAAACACACCACTATGGAAATCCAGAAAATAAAAACTGTACCCGCGATCCATGAGAATTTGTTACCTGAGGAAAGAAAAGCACTTAAACGCCTAGCTGACAATTCCTCTATCGTCATTAAGCCATCAAATAAAGGAGGCAATGTGGTCATTTTAAATAGCCACCAATACATTGATACTTGCATGACAATTCTCAACAATACGGATTTGTATTGTAAAATACCATCTGGTAGAATTGATCATTTTCACAAAGAATTCTATCTATTGGTGGATTCGGCTTATGCACCAGGCATAATCTCCAAAAATGAGTAGGAGTTTATTTGAACCCCATGGCCTCGCATTCCGACTTTTTATTGTTTACCCAAACTACACAAAAGCATCAGCTACCCCACAGGCAGACCCATTATTTCGGGCAATGTGTCCCTTACAGAAAACCTGAGTAGGTGGATCGATGAACTGCTTCGTCCTTTTGTTGTTGAGTTACCCAGCTACATACAAGATACGCTACATCTGCTACGCAGTCTTGATGGGTTGAGCGTCCCCCCAACAGCTTTACTGGTGGCAATCGATGTCGAAGCCATGTATAGCTCTATCCCGCACACGAAGGGCCTGGCCTGCATTAAAAAAGTTTTCATGCAAAATAGCCGTTTTGAACGGAGGCAGGTCAATTTTCTCATGAACGCACTTGAATTTGTACTCCGTCACAACTTTTTTTCTTTCAATGGTTCCCACTACCTCCAGGTGCAGGGCGTAGCGATGGGGACTTGATGTGCCCCATCCTACGCAAACCTGGGCGAGTGGGAACGCTCACTACATCATTCCAAGTCTGTGTCCCATTTTCTTGGCCAAATTGTTATTTGGTACAGATATATAGATGATATTTTCATTGTATGGGATGGTTCAATGGATGAGCTTGCCTCTTTCCTGATGTCCCTAAATGAAAATATGTTCAATCTTAAATTCACGATGTGTCAGGATCTACATCAGATTACTTTCTTGGATGTCTGTATACATAAAGCAAATGATGGGCTCCTTACCACAAGCCTTTATCGGAAACAAACAGCTGGCAACTCGCTATTACACGCTGAGAGTTTCCATCCTAAGCCTCTGATTCGCTCCATTCCATTTGGCCAGTACCTTAGAATACGCAGAAATTGCACAGATGAGGGTACCTTCAAAATGGAAGCAGACCAACTGCGAGCCAGATTGAAGGCCCGAGGCTATTCGAACACATGCCTTAAAAAGGCATTCAAAAAGGCATGCTCAAGAGACAGACATGAGTTAATGTACAATCCCACATCACGAGGCCAACAAACTAACCCTTTGCGTATTATTACTAGGTATTCACGTCAACACAATGTGATAAGGAAAATCTTGCAAAAATATTGTCACGTCTTGCGGATGGGTCCTATATTGGGCCCTATAGTTCCCGAGGTCCATGCCTTCACTTTTAAAAGAGCTAGATCGCTCAGGGATATTCTCATATGTAGTGAGTTTAAAATAGGAGGGAAGAAGGACCCATGCAAAAGACCTGGCACTTTTAGATGTGGTGGCTGAAATTTTTGCCGATTCATCAACATCGATATTACCACTTTACCAAATGGGGAGCCCTATAGACCAAGACACTTCGCTAATTGTAATACTAAGGGGGTGGTATACCTTCTTATCTGTGACTGTTCAGCCTTTTACATAGGCAAAACTATTAATGACTTTCACCTATGAGCCCATAGGCATATTCTATCCATGAAAAAATGCATCACCGATTTACCTCTTGGGAGACATGTGATTCAATCCCATAATGGGCGTTTTCCAGGGGTCTCCTTTTTGGTGCTGGATAGGGTGCATACAGGCACCAGAGGTGGTGATCTGAACAAATTTCTGCTACAGCGGGAACAAAGGTGGATTTTTCGACTTAAGGCCACCACATACCCCGACTTAACGAGGCCATTACTTATAAACCCTTCCTTGAGGGCTTTACCTCGGGAGGTTCTGAACGGGAGTAATCTGAGAAACAAAGCAAACACATGGCAATCAATAATTGCTTGTCCCAATCATCTTGGAATGGGGATTTTCTAGTGTTCCCATATCTTAGTATATCCCCCTTCTCTTTCCTACAACAAGATTAAGATAATAGGATGTACAGAGTATTTGATAATATTTGATTTGATTTAATACTCACAATAAGGTGAGAGTGAATGTATGGCAACGGGACTCAACATTGTTGGATCCCATTCCCATTATATATACATGTACATCTACAATTGTTGTTATGTGCTTGTGATACAAGTTCTCATTCCAAGATTAACACAATGTTTACGGTTTGTACATACACTTCCTTTTTTTTTTTTTCCTCATATTTACTTATTTATTTTCACTTTTATATCTTTTTCTAATTTATCATTCCCAAAAAAGGAGAAAAGGGAAAAAAAATGTTTTTTATTTTTTTTTTTATTCATTTATATTTTTTAAGTTTTTATTTTTTGATCTTTTTTGCCATTCCTGGATTCCACCATCATTCTTTTAGGAGCCTTGATAGTGCTATATGGATTTTATAGGTGAGTATCACCTGCGTCCCTGTGGGCTGTCTTCTAGATTTGGATCCCCGTATATACTTTTCCTTTTGAGGTGATGGCCACTGCGGCTTGTGAGCATGCTGGGGGCGACCTTTTGGTGCTGCCTGTCTCGATGTGTGGAGTGTTTATCTGATCGGGTGGTTCTCTGGTTGGGTGGCGCTCCCAGCCGTCTCTGGATGTGCGGGATCGTGCCGCCCCATCATCTGACATCACAGCCTCCCGCCCTTCCCTGTCAGCTCTTTTGATGACGCCCTCGGCATGCACGCTGTGATGGCGGCATCTGATAGAGATGTTGTCTCTCGCTGGCTAACACCAGCCTATACCCTCGGCTGGATGGGTGAGCCAGTCCCTGTGCTCTCATTGGGCCAACGGATAGATACAAACACCCCATTACAGGGGATTGGTCACCTGATCCTGGGGGATGCTACTTATCAGCAGGTTTTTCTTGGCTCTCATTTGAGGGCTCAGACGTGCTGTGGATGGATGTCAATCTCTCTGTCGCTTCAAACAAGGTACTTCTATGGTCATCTATATGTTGTACTGATTCCAACTATCTGGCCATTAAAGCCGTTATAGTCTATCCTTTTTTAAGTTCTTACCCATATGGCCGATTCACTCCAATACTTACCATTATATATTTTTCCATGTCCCCCATAGATTTTTCTAGCTTTGGCTGGGTTTGATGATGATGTGATTGGGGGCGTCTTCGTGCTGGTCGAATTTTCCCCTTTTGGGTGTCCTTATAATCCTGGTATTGTTTGACTGTCTGCCGTGCAAGCGCTTGTCATTGGGTTAACAGGTAGGCTACTCCATGCCAAAATATATATATTTATAATTAGGTGCCATTCTTTTGATTTTTCTTTTCCGTTGAGGGTTGCTTTTTGACTTACTGGCTCCCCTTTCCTTATTTAGCTAAACATTGGGTGGCTTCCACCTGCCACCCTCCTGACTGTTTGCAGATTCGAGGACTTTCATCGCAGTATACATCCACCACTGTCATACGTCTCTGTTGCCCCACAGGTTGATGAGGGTAGGCATTGCAAATTGTTTGTTAGGTATGCAGCAGACGAGTGGTCTTTTTATCTGTGTTTAGTGTCTTGTACAACATCTGTTAGTCATCATCATTTTTTGTTGTGTTGTATATTTTGTATGCATACTGTGCATGTAGGGTACTATCCACTATGTCAATGGAATGTACCTTTTTAATTATACAAAATAAATGTTATATTTTATTTATCCTTGATCATTTTTGCTGAGTTGGTTCTCCCTTCAAAGTTCCGCAGGGGGTTTTCTTATGCTTCTTCTTTCTACATTGGCAAAACACGCCAAGAATTCAGACAACACATAGTCAAACATATGCACAGTATGCAAAATCTGTAATCTGTACTTACCACTTGGTCATCATGTGGCAAAGAGACATAAATATAGAATGTCAGAGGTCAATTTTACGGTAATAGACAGTATTCATATTCCGTCCAGGGGGGGTGATTGAAATAAAGTTCTGCTTCAACGCGAAATGTGATGGATCAGTTACTTGGATGCTACCACCTCCCCTGGTTTAAATGAGGCTGAGAGTTTCAGGCCTTTTCTGGAGGGATTTGACTCAGGAAAAACAGATTAAGTGCATGGACTCATTTTCTGAGCTTTGTGGGATGAATTTGGGCAGTTACTTCACTTGACCCAGGTTATTCACTGTTTCCTATAATAAATGGACAAAGCATATATTTATATCACACCCTTTGGGTTTGGTGTATTAATTGTGCAAATCTATATAAAATTGATTTGAAGTCTTTTTTTTTTGTAGAATAAAATGCATTGTGGAGACTCCTAGGATTGAACTGTTGCAACTGATCCATGATCCTGAGTCTCATATTGCAAAATTAGGTATTGTTATTTCATACTATATTTTTGTGTAGGCAATTCCATTATGGTCATTTTCTTGTGTTACTACTCTACTTATCTGGCTTGCTTGCTTTCCCCCCAGGGGCATCTATCACGGGTGTTGGGAATGTTATCTTCTCCCTTTTTCCCCATGTGGAATGTATTCCCACGCCATGCCAGGCACAAAAAGGCCCCCACTGTACCAGTGAGCGGCCGTTAAGCATTTTCCTGCCCAGATGCGGTTGGCCAGTGGCTGCTGCAGGGGGCGGGAATTAGCAGTGTCGGCGGTTTTAGTCTCTAATAGGAAGCCCAGCCTTCCCGGATGTTTACATCTCTGGGTGAGCTTCCTATGTAAGCGTCTTTACGGTAGCCCCGGATATGACGCTATCGCGAACAATGTGGTATCCCGCGAATGTGCAATACATACAGACGCCGGGAACCGTGTTCGGCGCCATATCCAGCTGGACTTTGTGTAGTTGCAGCATTGGACAGCCTGTCCCCATTGCGGTTGAGGGGCTTGCCTACATACACAACGGGACATCAAGTGGACCAGGTAACCATACGCTTCTCCAAGATCTTTTATTTAAAAGTGTGACTTTTTGTAATTTTTTCATAAAGATGTTTTGGATCATCCTTTTTGAAATATAGCTTGTAAATATAGACTGCTATTTTGAGAAATGCCATTGAGCTCTCTCGGACCTGGCAGGCCTTCAAGCAAATATTAAGGTTCTACAGTATGACCACTATTATTGTTGATGATTGTGGCAATTTGGATTGACTGTATTGAGAGACGCGTGGTTACCTCCACTCCTTGTTTTTCTTTTTATAGTTTGCCCAATTTTTGGACTCTGATCATTGGGGACTTATCCCCAGCGGTTCTTATATGGTGTGTAAAGCACTTATACCACAAAGGGGATCTTTTGGTTCCATCGCCTTTGAGGTAGCCCGTGACTGGATGTTTGGCACTGTAAGTTCTTTGGACTGAATTACTCACTAAAATTAATTTTGTGTTCGCAGAATATGGTATAAAATCCCTGATGAAGATAAAATTGTTAACTTTTCGAAACGCGTTGGATGTCCCCAAGGATTAGGGTCTACTACAGTCATTGATGGTTACACCATACTAGGGGAATACCATTTTTCAACCGGAACACATATGATTATCCTCTATGATGCGAATAAGCATTGATATGTGATGTATAACCATGTGAAGGTCTTTTTATGGAAATGTATATGATTCTGTGTGGCTTTTATAATATTTTGTATGAATAAATATGTTTTTTTAAGAAAAATGACATGAATTCTATACTACTTGATTGCCAGAAAAATACCTTTTTCGTAATTTGAGGTACACTTTTTTAGTTAAAATACGGGATGTGGCAATCACACACTGGTCTCAAAGTATTATATCCTTTAAAACTATATTGACATCACACATGTGGGTGTGTATAGAGGCTGTAGTGGAAAACTCCTACTTGAACACACAGCTCTGGATAAACTGTGCAGGTTATCAGGAAACCCTGGAATGCAGATCATCCCAAAAGCTATATAGTGGCAGTATTTTAATGTAAAAAGAAGATTTATAAGCTGTGGGCACTGGGGGGGGGGGGAACTATTTTCATATTACTGGGTTTATAACACTTTGAGACCCTTACACACGATCGGAAAATCTGAAGTAAAATTTCATCTGACAAACAATCTCCCGATTTTCTGATCGTTAGTATGGTGCTTTCGACAGCCGATTCCAAATTTTAGGACAACAAAAGCTGGATGTGCCGGCTATAAAAAAATTTTCGGATGTGAACACAACGTCCAATTTTCGTTTAATTAGTACCGTTTTCATCCGAAAAAATATCGCTAGAGCAAGACTACACATGCTCAGAAACTGAAAAATACATGCAGAGCTATTCAACACATTACATCACTTCTGAAGTTGAATTTTGTCATATGAGAATTTTCGTATGTTGAGTAAACGTTTCCCTTTCGATATAAGACTAGAATGCAACAAAAAAAGGATGAAAATTTGTCCGATAATCTGATCGTGTGTACCCGGCTTTAGTCTTAGGACTAAAATGGCATTATAGTTTTATTCCCATTTTAGTCTTCTGCAAGTGTTTTAGATTTAGTCATAGTTTTTGACTAAAATGCCATTTTAGTTTTAGTCCCATTTTAGTCGTCGTATTTTAGTCGACTAAAATCTCCAGTACATTTTAGACTAATAAAATAATTTTAGTCAACTAAAATCGAATGTGTTTAGTTAAAATGTAATGCATTAGTTAAACATTTCTCTAGAAGTTTCAAATTCATTATATACTCCTGGAGTGAAAAATCGAATATCATGTTATTATGGTATTAAAGTGGTTGTCAACTCGTGACAACCACTTTAACCTACAGGTAAGCCTATGATAAGGCTTTCCTGTAGGTGCACTGCATATCTCCTAAACCTGCACGGTTCAGGAGATATGTAGTGTACGGCTGATGCCGACGTCATTTCGGCACATGTGCAGTGAAGAAACGGCCTCCGTGCCGTTTCTTCGCTGTGATCGTTCCGTGACTGGCGGCTCCCGTGCGCATGCGCGGGAGTGACATCACATGACTCCGGCCAGTCACAGAGCTGGAGTCGCAGCCCCAGAAGAAAGAGGGGCAGAAGATGGACACCGCCAGCACAGGGGACAGCGCTGGACGTCGCTGGCTTCGTTTGCAGGTAAGTGGCACAAAATGGGCTACTATGCGATGCATAGTAGCCCATTATGCTTCTAGTTTACAGATTTAGCTGCTGTGGATGGTCTGAGGAGGCCTGTAATGCTGCATAGTGCTCTAGACGATGGTCTGAGGAGGAGGCCTGCAATGCTGCATACTGCATAGTGCTCTGGACGATGGTCTGAGGAGGAGGCCTGTATAATGCACACACAGTGTTGGATGGGGATCTGAGGCGAAGTCTTGTCGGGAATTGGGAGGTCTGTAATGCAAAGTGCTGCTCTGGTCTCTGGCAGGTGCTTGTTTGCTTGCTGGAAGCGGAAGCAAGCAGAGCTCTGTGAAAACCGGAAGTTAGTTTACGAGGGAAACTGTCCGTCCTTATCATTTTCGACCCCGTTTTCATTCGTTAACAAAAACAGATTTGATTTTCGTCATAGATTTTGTCAGTGGACGAAAATGCGGTGTACTTTTCATTTAGTTTTTGTCACTGTAAAAATGCTGCTAACGAAAACTTTGACAAACGTTTTCGTTGATGAAATTAACACTGTTTTTAGTTAAAGATAAAACTGTCTGGCTCCTAGATTCAAAGTTTATTTGTCAAGCCCTGGACAATACAATAGCTTTCAGAGCAATGCCCTAGCCTCAGGACCCTAGGGTGGTCCACTTAAGACATACATTAGATTGTGCATTGCTTTCATTAAAGCAGCCCATTCATTTGAATGAACTGCCTAAAGCACCACAATGGACCAAACATTCAAACCTGCAGCACTTTCTAATGCACAAATGTGTATGACTGCATGCTGCAAATCAGGAATGTTGGGGGGCCATTTAAGGAAAATGCAGTGCACCATCACACTTCGCATGCATTGCTGCAACACAATAATATGAATGGGCCTCCAAAAGCCCTCACACTATTCCTTGATGTGATCCCAACCAGCCCCCTCAACTACCCCCCATACCCCCTCCCCCCTACCGGTCCTCACACTAATCATTGCTGTTAGCTTTTAATTAAAGCTGGTCATACACCTACCAATAAAAGATTGATCAGAAATATAATCATTTAAAGCTCCAAGATGACACAAAAAAATCTATTTGCTGAAATTCAGTTGGATTGTTATTAAGCCAAATAGTTCTTTTCAATATAAATTATCATTTGTAAATCAAGACAATTAGTGCAATGAGTTTTTTTTTTTAATGTTTCTGGAACATCTGATCCTTATTATGAAACAGTTGCATTGCTACTATATAACCCAACATTATATATGGTATGGTACTAAAATCCTGTAAGTCATTACACCTAGCCTGATTTCTAGTTGATAAAGAAATGGGTTATTTTATCTCCTAAAAAGTAGATATAATTAAATCTAATATATAACAAGGTTTTTAAAATTCCTCCATCAGGTGGACAGCTGTCAATTGCTGCAGATCCAGCCCTTGTGGACGTATTCCCTACAGTTCAAGAACATTTCATGGTAATTTTTTTTCTCAAAGGCTAAATTTAACCCCTTCACCAACCATTTATTCACATATATATTTCTGTTTTTTTTTTTTGTTTTCTGTGGTATAGCCAAATGTATAGAAACCTAGCTCTAGCAAAACCTGAACCTGCACGCTTGCACGAACACCCAAACTCAGCTGGCATTCTTGTTTACCGTGTCCACACAAGTTCTTGCTAAAGCGTGGTGATCCTCAAACCTCACAATTGCACCAGTTAAATGGAAAATGAATTGGTTGCTATTCTTAATGCCTCTGTTCATTACATTTGAATGGGTCCGGACTCCATGGATAAACACCTATTACCTTATGGACTTTGACCATAGCATTCCTTTTGTGTTAGGGTTCCCATTTCACTTGAGATGAGATGTCCCTCCCTCTATTTTACTTTTTTTCTTCTCACCTACAAGATGTTAGACCCTGGACACGCCAAACCTTACAATCTGTAATCAGTAGCTGACCTTGTTCTTCCCATACCTACAGTGGGGAAAATAATGCTTTGATTCCCTGCAGATTTTGTAAGTTTGCCTGCTTACAAAGAAATGAAGAGTCTATAATTTTTATCATAGGTGTATTTTAAATGATAGAGACGGAATATCAACCAAAATTCAGAAAAAACCACATGATACAAATGTTATAAATAAGTTGCAGTTCAGTGAGTAAAATAAGTATTTCATCCCCAAGCAAAACATGACTTAGTAATTGGTGGAGAAACCCTTGTTGGCAAGCACAGAGGTAAGATGTTTCTTGTAGTTGGTGACCAGGTTTGCACATCTCTGGAGGGGTTTTGGTTCACTGTTCTTTACAGATCTTCTCTAAATCCTTAAGGTTTTTTAGCTGTTGCTTGGCAACTCGAAGTTTCATCTCTCTCCATAAATTTTCTATAGGATTAAGGTCTGGAGACTGGCTAGGCCACTCCATGACCTTAATGCGCTTCTTCTTGAGCCACTCTTTTGTTGCCTTGGCGGTATGTTTTGGGTCATTGTCATGCTGAAAGACCCATCCATGGCCCATCTTCAGTGTTCTAGCTGAGGGAAAAAGGCTCTCATTCAAGACTTTACAATACATGGCCCCATCCATTGGCCTCTAAATGCGGCAAAGTCGGTCAGTACCTTTAGGAGAGAAACAGCCCCAAAGAATAATGTTTCCACCTCTGCGCTTGACAGTAGGGATGGTGTTCTTAGGGTCATAAGCAGCATTTTTCTTCCTTCAAACGCAGTGAGTCCCCTCCTTAAGAAGGCACATGCACAGTCATGCCAATGAACATCTAAACGATTCAGAGAAGGATTAGGAGACAGTGCTGTGGTCAGATGAGACTAAAATTGAGCATTTTGGCATTAACTGGACTCACCGTGTTTGGAGAAAGAACAATGCTGACTAAGTCAAATATCTATTTATAATTTGAGATGGGCGTGGGCTAGAGAAGGGTCCCTCAATATCAATGTATGTACCACTGTTTATATCTTGTACTTTTCAACTGTTTTATTGTCAAACTGATAAACTCAATAAAAACTAATTGAAACAAAAAGTAAGGGCCAATTCAGACCTATATGTACATTAAAATGCATGTTAGACACAGCGACTCAAGTACAGCTTTGTGGCGCTTTGCAGTGTTATTGATTTTGAAAGTAACCCAATGCAAAAAACCATACTAAACCAAAGAAAATTCCCAGCTCAACTCACCAGCCAGCTTGCAACCAACAGAATTCTCCTGTCTAACAATTTGCGTTAAAAAACAGGGGTTTAGTTTGCACACATTTGCAAATACATGTGTAAGCTGCAGAGCCACTCCATGGCACCCCAGCATTATCTGCAGTCCCTACTCTGTACATTTTTGAGAGCCTCCATAGTAGAAGCACATGCTTTCTAATGGATAGGCAGAGGGCAGGTGAGCCTGGAGGGAGCCCACCCCTCCTTCAAGGCACAGGGGCACACTGGACACCCAGCACAATGGCAGCAAAGGTGTCTGGGGCCTTCCCTCACCAGTATTATATCAGTACAAGCAACTGGCCACTGCCCCATCTATAATTGGCCTTCACAACAAGAAGCACATAGAAGGGCGACGCATGTCAAACAAAACCAAAGAACATTCCCAGCTCAACTCACCAGCCAACTGCAACCAACCGAATTCAGCTGTCTAACAATTTGCATTAAAAACAGGGGTTTAGATAGCACATGCATTCTAATGGATAGATAGAGGGCAGACGAGCCTAGAGGGAGCCCCACAGGGGAGACTGGATGACCAAAATATAGCACTATGGCAGCAAAGGTGTCCAATAAACCAAAACATCTACATGCAATGCACCACATGCATGAACATACATACTACTGTGCATTGTGGTGTGTTGTGTCAGATAAAAATGCAGGCCCAATTTTGTAGTGTATTGGCAGACTATTCATTTGAACGCAATGCATGTTAAAGTACCACAACAAATCGAATAGGTCTGAATGGGCGCTATGTTGTTTGGCAAATATTAATTTATAATAAATGGTGCAGAAAGCTCTACGTACGAGACCCAGTTCAGGAAGCTAACACACCAGGATAATGATCGTTGATTAAAAAAACTCAGGAGGTTTTAAAATTAGTCAAATGATTGAAAATAAAGTTCTGTATCCTTCTGTTAAAGCTTTGTGAATTGAGCCTATAGATAACCGAAGCATTCTTACTTGGTATATTGACAAGAGCCAGTCACCAATCCTTTTTTATCACGTTTATTTCCCTTATTAAAAATAAAAAAATAAAAAAAGGGACAAACTTGATGGACCGCATGGTCTTTTTTCTGCTGTCACTCTTCTATGACAAGGTTTAGCATGTTGCAAGCCATGTGTGAAAATGCAGCACTGCCAATTCTATGCTAATGAAAACAGAACAGTAGAGTGCAAACAAAGAAGAGTGGGTGGGAAAATTCCAAACCCCATGCAGGAAAATTGAAACCCCAATTCCAAAAAAGTTGTGACGCTGTGTAAAATCTACATAAAAACAGAACACAGTGATCTGCAAATCTCACAAACCCAAATTTTGTTCATAATAGAAAATAGAAAACATACCAAAGGTTTAAACTGAAAATGGACCATTTTAAGAAAAAAATAAGGTCATTTAGAAATTGATGAATTTGGAATTGAGGTTGTAGCTACAAATGATGATTAGAAGATTTTGCTTTTGGGATCCACAAGGAAAATAGAAAGTCAGCAAATAGTTTAGCTCCCCATGTTCTACCTATAATTAAAATAAAACCTTTGGCAGAGTGACATTTTAATTCATTTTTCCCTAACTTTGATCAAATTATTTAGAGTAAAATAAGCATTTACATTTTTATATATTATTTATTTTCCAGGATTCAGTGGATTTCCTGGCACTAAACCTGGAATATAATTGCCAGGATTCTAACCTACTGCCAACATGGACAGCCGATAAGGTAAGATTTGTGGCCAGCCATAAGAGGTACTTCAAATAAAAAAAGCAAAATGTCTTTATTATTCTACTTTAAGATCCTAGTAATTTTCGTATAATTATAATAAACACATGACAGCACTCCAGTACAGATCGTTGGCATCCTTTATTACATCAAATGACTAAAAAGTAGCTTGACAGAAGGGCACCCTGGAAAGATTCAACTTCACATGGGCCTCTTGGAGACACCATGCATGTGGGTCTCTTCCCGTCTCCTCTAGCCTAGACACGGCCTTGCTTGCCTTAGCAGACTTAGACTTTCAACGACTTGTACAGGCGCACCATTGAGGTCGAACCCCTTACCTGACACTTTGACTTGGCCATTTCAGGTTCTTGTTTGTACTCTTGTAAGCCTGTGACTTAGACTGGCTTGCTGAGTTTTGAACTGCTGGTTTGCCATGCGTCCTTCCTCTCCTTTTTTTTTTTCATTGGGTGCTGTTATCGTACTCTTTCTCATTTTGTTGGCTCCTTTATTGTTTTGTTTTTTGTAGACTGCAACTTAAGATTTGCCTTATTTTTTAATTATTGGTCTGTTATTGATGGATGACGATTTACATAATCTGATCCCTCCCTTGGGTGCTTTGTATTTTCCATTTTTCTTTTTTGCCTTAGAACACGCCTCCCTATTTAGGAGATTGAGGCACTACAACTCTCAACAACTTGCCACCCGTAGGACGTCCATGGATGTCCTTGGGTTTCAGTAGTTATACCAGGATGATGCTTGCACCTACAGGCATCATCCTGGTATGGATCTTTTCAGCTGGAAATTACCTTTCTATCAGAAGTTATTTGAGTGGCTAATTAGCCACTCAATCACTTTGGTGGGTGGTAGAAGCAGGGCCACTGATAAGGCAGTACAGCCAGCCCCCCTGCATTGGGCCCAGGCCCCATCAGTTCACAAGGGGGGCCCTGGCACCTGCCGAGCAAACACTACAGCTGTACTGCCTTAATTCCAACTCTTGTGCCTCCTCTTGCACCTCTACCAACTTCTCCTTCTTTCTCTGGATGCACTGCAGGGGAATTGGTATCTGTGTCCCTTCTTGTGTGCCCCCTCCCCTGCAGCATTGCCAGCTTCCTTCCTCTCCTCTTCCACCAGCAGCTGCTGAGGGTACACAAGGGGGTGTTTCAGGACGGAGAGTGGGGTTGTGCAGTAAATATGTCCTATTTACCAGCCCCTTCCTTTCCTGAATGAATACAGTGAGCAATTTGGCAATGATCACTCATTGTGTGCATTCATCACTGAAGCATAATAAATTGTGTTTACCATGCTTCAGTTTGTGAATGAACAGGGAGCTCAGAGCGCTTCCCATCCATTCACTGTCCAGTGCACATGAGGCTGCAGAGAAAGGGACTGGGGAATCTCTGTTCTCTGTCCTTTTCTCTGTCTCAAATGAGAGACATCAGGAGTCTGTTTAGATCCCTGATATTTTACCAAAGGCCCCCCAACAAGACTGCTAAAAGAATGTAAAAAAAAAGGTGGGGGGCCTTCAGGTAGGCTACATGGTGCCCTGTGATTTCTAACAGCAGCCCTGGGTGGAGGGGGTGATTTAACTTGTTACATTGCATACCTTGCTCACAAGTGGTTACAGTCTTATCATGTCTTTGTATTTGAAAATTCAAAATAAAGATTATTTTTAAAAAAGTAGCTTGACAGGTATGCTTACATGTTTCAGCCACTCCAAGGCCTTACTCATTACTATGAATAAGGCCCAGAGTGGCTGAAACACAGCAGTGTTCCGGTCAAGCTGCTTTTTAGCCTTTTGATCTTTACTTGAGTGTCGGCTTGTTTTTATAATGATCGTTACTGGAGTGGTTTGCAGAGACTGAAGCTGAGCACCAGTGTTCCCTGATGAATGGAATTGGACGAGATCAGGTGTGCAGGTGTTCAATGAGAAATTATTGACAAACTCTGCAATGTTATCTGTGCACATAATGATAAACAAGGGATCAGTCATTGATATGTTTAAAACAATCTTTTGCTCGAAAACAGTCATTTGACACAAAAAAGAAAAAAAATAATTTGGTAACATTTTTATTAAAGCTTCTACCAGGGCCGATAATCCCTTTCCATAGAAAGTTTTTTTTTTTTGTTGATGAAACCTCATATTTAGTACAGTGTGTTTCAAAAAAGTACAGTACTGGGTCCTTTTAATGGGATATTCGGCCGGATTTGCCAGTCATTTCTACATGTTTATCTCTCTAATGCCTGTTGTCGATTTCCCCCACATAAGCTGATCTTTTTATAGTCCACCATTTTCTTTTTGTAGCTGGAATGTGGCTAATAACCATAGGCGGCACGTGGGGGATGCCAGGTGTGCCTTGGGATGCCAGGTGTGCCTTGGCACACCCTAGACACCTCATGTGCCCCAGATTACCCCTGCTGCCTGGGCCCCTATGTCATTTACTTATTCCTTCCTTTTGTGAATGAACGCGAGTGCTCGGTACCAATCCCACACTGTGTTCATACATATTTAGGAGCATAGTAAACTGTGTTTTATATATATACTGTGTATATATATATATATATATATATATAGTGAAGGGATTAGTTCAGTGGGAATCACATCTCCTGGGATAAACACAGTTCACACAGCAGGTTTCATAAAACTGACATCAAACTTTGCACATCAAAGCAAATAAAAACAGAAAACAAATCCTTGCTGTCCGGAGCTAAACTAAACAGTAGAGATTTCCTCACTATACGGTGTAGGGCTGGTCCCCGACACCCACAAAAACATAAGCAAATTCAAACCATTTCTTTATAGTCTAAACACCAACATTAGCTCTCTCAGATTGATCCTTCTGAGTCCCAGGCTAGAGCAAACCTGTGCTCTCTTCCTGATTTATTTAAACCACACCTGGTGAGGGCTTTGGTGG
This sequence comes from Glandirana rugosa, assembly GCA_018402905.1. Classification (NCBI taxonomy): domain Eukaryota; kingdom Metazoa; phylum Chordata; class Amphibia; order Anura; family Ranidae; genus Glandirana; species Glandirana rugosa. The sequence goes on along the minus strand of BLSH010331398.1, from coordinate 590,354 downwards.
ACCAGAACATCTGGTCCTGAACTAGCCCTGCCACAGTGGCTGGTAAAGTCCAGGCCGGATCCTGCGCTAGCCCATTCCAAATGAACGCATAGGAAGCGACAGATAGCATCCGTCTACCACTTCGCCTAGCTTAAAGTCAATATATATATATATATATATATATATATATATATATATACACACACTATGCTCGTACCCTACTGTTTGTTAACTTTGGAACTCATTCCTCCCAACAAGGGACAAATCTATTGGTCACACCCCCCTTGCTTTCTAGTATGTTGCTTAGGCAGACCAGAAGATATGTCTCCTATCTATGTAATACTTCTTTATACTGAACTTGTAGTAGTACGTTGACTTGTTGTAATGATGGTTTTGGCCTTTTGGGCCTTCTTGGCCTCTGTATCTGCTCTATCTAAATAAAGTACCTGTGGAACTAAAGTGTATTAGGAAGGGGAGAGGAAGTGGAATCTTGTTGGTTTACAGATCTCAGAGAATAAGCTTCAGCGGAAGCTGATTAAAAAGAGACTCCTGATTGAAAATGAGGATTTATTGGAGCAAGGGACAGAAATGGAGAAAAACCTTCTGTAATGCAGCAGCCCCCCTTTTACTTACCTATACCCAATCGTTCCAGCAATGGGGACAAGCACAGCAGCTCCAGCCGCTGTTTCGGGTCCTCATTGGATAGATTGATAGTAGCGGGAGCCATTGGCTCCCGCTGCTGTCAATCACATCCAGTGACACGGGAGTCGGGGGCGGGGCAGAGTCCTGCTGTCTGTGTCAATGGACACAGCAGCAGGACTTGGGAGCGCGCCCGCACGAGAGTCCCCATGAAAAGTGGCTCTCCGTGGAGGCACTGGAGAAGAGGGGGGGCCAGGAGCGCCGCTGGGGGACCCCGGAAGAGGAGGATTGGGGCCGCTCTGTGCAAAACCCTTGCACAGAGGAGGTAAGTATAACATGTTTGTTATTTTTTTTTTTTTAAATGAAGCTTTACAATCCCTTTGATCCAAAATGTAGCCATCCTAACAGTGGCGGCTGCCCATAAGGGGCACCACCCCCATAATCTCCATGCAGGGCGCCGGACGTATGGATTTCTATGGGGGGTTTTTTTTAAGCACATGATTAGAGCCTGGGGCTTTAATTGGCTTAAAAAAGAAAGGGTGGGCTCAGGGTGCAGAGCCCACCCACTTGTGTGAAATTAGCAAATTACTATTCGCTATTGTCTTCCTGCTTCTCCTCCCAGCCAATCAGGAAGCAGGTCTTAAGACCTGATTGACCAGCAGGAGAAGCGACCGGGTTGGCTGGACAGGGGGTTAGGCGCCAAAGCCGTTGAGGAGGAGAAGCAGGGGGGAAGCCGCCAAAGCTGCCCACGACCTGGGTGGGGTAAGTAGTGCGGGACGATCGACTGAGTGACGGGCGGGGGCGGCTAGGAGGTTTGTTTGCCGCCCCCACCCCCCTTTCAAAATGGACCACCAGCCGCCACTGTAGAAGGTGTGTTACTGGCAGGAACACCAGGTAAAAATAAAGGAAAGCAAGCATAAAAAGAAGAAAACTAATGTAGCCACCACATCTAATGATTGGTAAGCTGTGATATATTAATTTTTTTTTTTTTGGATTTAACACCACTTTAACAATTTTTCTTCATTAAATTTGTAGAACCTGAAGAAGGATGTAAAGGTTTTAGTATTTGGTTTATCCCTCACAAACTGTAATGGCTATCTGGAGAGCAGTAAAAATCTTATGGCATTTAATATACATACAGGTAAGAAAGCGTCATATTTTATGATATTGTGGCTGCACCCAGCTTAGACGCAATCCTCCACCCTACCTAGCATATACTTACCTTTACTTTGCTCCGCCATATGTACATTCAAAGAAGCCAAAAGATAAGATAGTACTTCCAGGTACTGATGAGCATGTGACTCAATCCATGTGACAGCACAGGGCCAGTCAACAGAATCTATAGCCCTGTGTGAGCTGTGACTCCAATGACTCATAGCTTACAGACGTTATTCCTTTACTTCCAGCAGCTAAACATAGAGGCGGGGGAGTGAACCGAAGCTAAGTATGTTATTCTGGGGAGTTAAAGAGAAACTGTTGCTTTGCCACAAAATATTTCTCTTACATTCCTTGACAGACACAGCTCTTCTAATTCTTGAGCACCGGGTTTTAGCGCCACCTACAGGAGTAGGGCATTAAACAAAAAAGAATACAGAGAGAATAAAGAGCTATTTTCACTTTTTGTGCAAGGCCTCCACTTCCAATGACGGGTACTGGAAGGAAGGCAAGATCTTCCCAACAGGACCAAAATAGCAATAACAACCTAATCCTTCTCCACTCTATCCAAAGTGAACAAAAAAGGTTTGGTTGAAGCTCAACTTTAAATAAAGTGCAGACATACCTATAGCCTACCCCATTCCTCGTCTATTTTTTCTCTGCTTGTTGTGTCTGCAGGTTATTAACTCTGTTTTCTTCATTTCAGCTATAACCAGGACAGGCGCCACCTTCTTGGGATATGATGTCAACAATTTTCTCCCTGTATCTTCAGGTAAAGTAGGGTAGGTATTTGTTGCATTTATGGGGTCATTTTACCCAAAAATGGTGCTTACTTATTGGTTTAGCCAGAAGTTTGCTTACATTTTTTATCTCTTAGAAGTGAAAACTCCCAGCAATAGTTCAGAGACCCCAAGAGGTAGAAGAGACTGCTGGGTGAAGGGTGGAAAGAAGCTGAATGTGTCAATAACTTCCCATAATGGTGCTAAAAGCTGATTACCAAGGGGAAAATTCAGGCTCTAAGAGAATGGTGAAAGCCACCACAACAATTAAAAAAAAATGTGCTAATGTAGACTTATCTAGGAGAAGGCTTTGAAGACCAAAGCAAGGTGAAGATGACAGCATTAGATTACCTTGGTTCCTCAGCACATTGGAATTCACATTCATGCCATAAACCTTTAAACAAACAGAAACTTTGCCATTGCCAGGGAAACCAAGGCCAGACCACGTAGCAGTATTTCTCAGGAACCTTAGCTTTGCCCAAGCTATGTAACTGACAGACAGGAGAAGACAAACTTCAAGAGCGTCTTGCAGAATCTGAGATACTTTTCTCTTTCAATGATTTTTATTGTTTTTATCTAAAGGAAATAACAAATATATTCTCCCTTGGTCAAATAAAAACTTTACAGTGTTCACACATTTCACCAGATCAATACAATGAATACAACATTTACCAGTTTGTTAAGCTACTTTTTCCATATACAGTGGGAAAATAATGCTTTGGTCCCCTGCAGATTTTGTAGGTTTGCCCACTTACAAAGAAATGAAGGGTCTATAATTTTTATCATAGGTGTATTTTAAATGATAAACACGGAGAGTCCCCCTCCTCAAGAAGGCACATGTACAGTCATGCCAATGAACATCTAAATGATTCAGAGAAGGATTGTGAGAAAGTGATGTGGTCAGATGAGACCAAAATTGAGCTCTTTGCCATTAAATTGACTCACCGTGTTTGGAGGAAGAATAATGCTGACTATGACCCTAAGAACACCATCTCTACAGTCAAGCACGGAGGTGAAAACATTATGCTTTGGGGCTGTTTCTCTGCTAAAGGTACTGACTAACTTTTCTGCATTGAGGGGCCAATGGATGGGGCCATGTATTGTAAAATTTTGGATGAGAACCTTCTTCCCTCAGCCAAAAAGGTCCTCAGAACTTAATCCTATAGAAACTTTATGGAGGGAGCTGAAACTTCAAGTTGCCAAGAGACAGCCAAGAACCCCTAAGGATTTAGAGAAGATCTGTAAAGAAGAGTGGACCAAAATCCCTCCTGAGATGTGCAAACCTGGTGACCAAATACAAGAAACGCCTTACCTCTGTGCTTGCCAACAAGGGTTTCTCCACCAAGTACTAAGTCATGTTTTGCTTGGGGATCAAATATTTATTTTACTCACTGAACTGCAACTCAATTTATAACATTTGTATCGTGTTTTATCTGGATTTTTGGTTGATATTCTGTCTCTATCATTTAAAATACACCTATGATAAAATTATAGACCCATCATTTCTTTGTAAGTGGGCAGATTTACAAAACCTGCAGGGGATCAAATAATTATTTTCCCCACTGTATATTGTTGTTGAATCATATGCTATGGGAAACTCCATGCGAAACTGGGCACAACATATGGCCCATCAAAAAAGCATTGAAGAAATCAGGTATGACCAAAGAGATTAGTACTAAGAAATAGAAAAGTGAAAGGGAGGAGAGATAAAGGGAGGGCCAGAGTTTTTTTTTTTTTTGCTCTGCCAGTATTATATTTTATCCATGGATCCCATGCCTTTTTTAAATGCTTTCACCTTATCATTTAACATGGCAAATAGTTTCTCATTTGATAATTTTTAGTTTACTCATTCATATTGGTATAGACATTGGCTTCCATGATCTAGCAATGGCCATTTTCTCCACTATTAAGGCTGGGCTCACATATGAGCCATTTGCGGCTCACAGCAGGGGTCCGGTGCGTCCTGGTTCACCATTTCAGGTCTAATTTCAGCCCGAATTTTGGGCTGAATTCGGACATGGAACTAACCAAAAGATGCATAGCATTTTTGTGCTAATCACACCAGACCTGCTGCGGAGATATGTGAACCGGCTCTATAGAGAGCCCGTCAAAATCTCCTGCTATTACGAATAGGATGCGGAGAACCCACATCCAATTCACAATGGTGTGGACCCAGCCTAAGATGAATGAGATCAGTTTTTTAGAGTGTCTATGTGCCTCCTCGACTGTCTTTTTTTTTAGTTAAGCATATAGATTTTTTTATTTAGGTTGATTTGTGTAAATAAATATATAAAATTGTGTAGGCAGATCCAAAATCTTCTAACTTTCAAACGTGCCAACCACACATGGCATGAGGACCTCTGCAACAGGTTCAGGGAGCATTTATATATAATATATGAGGCTAATCTCGTCAGAAACATGTACCAGGTCAGTAATATTTTATAATTTGCTTCCTATGATAGAATCTGAGATACTTAGTGTATAAAATCATAGCAGAACACAGCAACAGGATCACAAACCCTGGATATGCTTTTTAACCCAAAGGTGATGAATGAGCACCTTCAGGTATGAAATTTGTCCTGGATTTCTGATCCCACAGCTGTTTTATGCTATGATTTTACATAATAAAATATCTCCAAGTCAGCAAGAAATTCATGGAGCCTGTCTTCTTCTCTGTAGCTATTCCATTAAAGCCAGCAACCTAGAAGAAGAATGAAGCATGGACCCTTCATCATAGCAAAGGATTCCAGCCAGCACCAAGTGTGGAAATTACCAAAAATAGCAAGCCTGCAAAAAATTGTAGGACAGATGTTAGGCAGATTCCTCACTACCATTGCCTAAAATGAGAAGGTGACCTAGGGGGATGCAGCTGACAGCGTTGCCACAGCATAGAGGGAGGGGGCTCAGTGTTGCCAACCGTCCGTTAATTCGCGGACAGCCAGTAAATGCCAGTCTATTTTCTGGCTGTCCGCGAATGTCCGTTACGGACAGCGGTGCCCGTAAGAAGGATGGCTGCGGGCCGACAGCGCAACTGCGCATGCGCCATTCCGAAGCCTGCCGAGCTCGGGAGAACTCGTACACGCTCGGTCGGGCAGGCGCATGCGCAGTGATGTGATGGTGCCGCCTGGCGCCATTTTTGAATGTTCTCAGCGGCGCCTCTCCACTACAGGGGTCTGGGGAGCATCTGCGTCTTCCCGGAAAGAGCGGAGAGAGCAGACTTGTGTGGAAGACGCACACCACAGCAGCATGGACTTGGACCGGACAGACCCCTGCTTGGCTGAGGCTGAGCCTGCTCTGCAGCGCTGGTGAGTGCAATTTAAAGCCAAAACCAGCCCACATCAAGAGGGCTCGAGCCGTCCGAAGCCTTACCGCGTACGCGTCAACGCGACAGCCGGGCGTCGGTAGGAAGAATGCCCGTGGCGACAGGCATTGCCTGTAAGCGCCTGTCGGTCTTTTATCTGACCGTAAATGACCGACAGG
>BLSH010331398.1:560883-575830 GCA_018402905.1 Glandirana rugosa | reverse complement strand
CCTCTAATCTTTCCTCATAGCTGAGCTCCTCCATGCCTTTTATTAGTTTGGTTGCCCTTCTCTGCACTTTCTCCAGTTCCCCGATATCCTTTTTGAGAACTGGTGCCCAAAACTGAACTGCATATTCCAGATGAGGTCTTACTAATGATTTGTACAGGGGCAAAATAATGTCTCTATCTCTGGAGTCCATACCTCTCTTAATACAAGAAAGTATTTTGCTTGCTTTGGAAACCGCAGCTTGGCATTGCATGCCATTATTAAGCTTATGATCTACCAGAACCCCCAAATCCTTCTCCACTATGGATTCCCCCAGTTGTACTCCCCCTAGTATGTACGATGCATGCATATTCTTAGCCCCCAAGTGCATAACTTTACATTTATCAACATTAAACCTCATTTGCCACATAGTTGCCCAATTAGACAGTGCATTGAGGTCGGACCTGAAACAGTGAATGCAGACGCACCAGACCCCTGCTGTGAGCCGCTCCGTTCTTCAGTGTGAACCCAGCCTAAAGGTTTTTTAGTTTCATGTATTCTATGCATGAAGGTAAAAAGCCTTCTGTGTGCAGCTCCTCCCCACAGCCCCCCTAATACTCACTAAGCCCCCTCTCGATTCAGCGATGTCCTCATTGGCTAAAACAGCAGTGGGATCCATTGGTTCCCACTTATTGGCAACTGGTGCTCAATATTTTGGGGACGGGAAGGCGGTAATCAGAGGCCTCCTTACCTTAGGAGGCAGATGATGAGAATCTGTGGTAGGGCTGCCGCTCCTCGCTCCTGCTACTCCTCGCTCTGGGGCCGTTGCTTCTCCTCCCGACTGAACAGGAAGTGGGTCTCAGGACCTGCTTCCTGATTGGCTGGGAGGAGAATCAAGAAGACAATAGCGAACATTAACAGTGCTCTGCGCCGCAAGCCCACCCTTTTTTTGAAGCCAATTAGAGCCACTGCACAGAGCAGTTAAGTAATGAATGTTTGTTTTTTTTTTAAAGCTGAACCTTTAATACAACTTTAATGTAATGTACAACATTGCATATACAGCGCAGGAGTCAAAATTATAGTGTACAAAACATGCGGTCGGGAGTATAACATTCAATATAGCTTATATAGTGCAGGGGATGCAGAAATATAATGTACACCATAGTATATTCAGTGCAAGTGTCAAGATTATAATGAGCAACATGGCAAATACAGGCAAATACAAATCAGGGGTCAGAAGTATAATGTGTAATGTATGAAATGGTGAATGCAATGCAGTGGACAGGACTGTAAGAAACAGCACAGCGTACAGAGTGCATTGCTTAGTAATATTTTGTCCCTAACGTGTGGTAAGTGGGAGAAACAATGCCTCAAAGGTGGTGTAAGAAAGTGAATAGACCCCTTAATCTCCATCATATAATGGACTTTGCTTTCCCTCCAAGAGGACTGCAGGGCCTGGGTGTCTCTGTGGGAGCCCAGTAAGGATAGTGTCTGTGGGTGAGCAGCATCTCACCTCTCCCTCCCCCCACCAGCTTTTCCACTTCTTCATCTTTTAAGCACTGTTCCAATTGCTATGATGGACACCCTTATTGGTCAATGGGGATGTTATGGAGCTATGGAGGGGCCATGTCAGGAAGGCTTGGGAGGCTGCTGGCTAAAGATGTACAATCTTCATACCTGCCACATATTACTTCCCCCCCCAGTGGTGCTTTAATTGCTCAATTGTCATGTTTTACTGGAGTTTCCGATTTATACGATAAGTCATTCTTGACCCTGCCTTACATATTTTTACATATTCTTACCTTTGTGCCTCCTTCTACTTTCAGCATTCAATTCTGATGGTGTAGTTATAAGATCCTACATAGTCCGGTCCCTATTGGATGGCTTTGAGGGCCCTGAGGGATACAGCCAGAGGTTTGGCTTACATCATGTCGATTTCCAAAACTCAAATAGACAACGTACCCCAAAAGCATCCGCCTATTCATATGCCACCATTATTGAGAACAACGGCTTTCCTAGCTTTAAAACTGACAAAAAGTTTTCAAATACAAAATGGCTGCAGTCTCAAAAGTTGGCTTCCCAGCCAGCATCGGAGGTTCCTTCAAAAGCAAAAGTTGTGTGGGAGAAGTTTTCAGGGCAGACAGCCTTTGAAAGAGACATGTATCATTATTCAGCTGTTCCAGAAGATTTTAAATGGGGGGTTTCAACGTCAGCCTACCAGGTGGAAGGAGCATGGAATGAAGATGGAAAGGGGCCCAGTATTTGGGACACATTTACACATGTACCTGGAAATATACTTGAAAATGGCAATGGGGACATAGCATCCGACAGTTACCACCAGCTGGATGCAGACTTGTACATGCTTAGAGGCTTAGGAGTGAACAGTTATCGTTTTTCCATCTCCTGGTCTAGAATATTTCCAACTGGACAAGGCACGCCCAATGACAAAGGTGTTAATTACTACAACAGACTAATTGATGGTCTAGTAGCAAGTAATATTTTTCCAATGGTGACCCTCTACCACTTTGATCTTCCCCAAGCTCTCCAAGATTTGGGTGGCTGGGAGAATAGCGCTGTTATTGAAGCCTTCAATGACTATGCTGACTTTTGCTTTAGGACATTTGGAGATAGGGTCAAGTTCTGGATGACATTCCACCAACCGTACACCATTGCAACAGCTGGCTATGGAACTGGTATACACCCACCTGCAGTGAAAGACCCTGGCTATGCTCCATACAGAATAGGTCACAACTTGTTGAGAGCCCATGCCAGAGTCTACCATACTTATGATGATAAGTATCGAGGAGGCCAGCATGGTGTGATCTCATTAAGTCTCAACACAAACTGGGTGGAACCCAATGACCCAACAGACCCAAAGGACATTGAAGCTGCTGACCGTTACCTGCAGTTCACACTGGGGTGGTTTGCTCACCCCATCTTCATAAACGGTGATTACCCTGAGGCCATGAAATGGCAAGTGGCTAGCAAGAGTGCGCTACAGGGTCTCTCATCCTCCAGACTTCCAACTTTTACAGATGAAGAAAAGACCTACATCCAGGGCACAGCTGATGTTTTTTGTATTAACATCTACACCACCAAAATAGTTCAGCAGAAAACTGTCAGCCTGCACCCTCCGTCTTTCAGTGCTGATATTGACATTGTAGAAACATTTGATGATAGTTGGCCTACCACAGCTTTTTATGATGTTTACAGGGCAGTAGCTTGGGGCATGAGGCGGCTGCTTAATTGGGTTAAAGAAGAGTACGGAGATGTCCCAATCTATGTCACTGAAAGTGGACTTTCAATGGACAATAGCCCAGATTTTGACGACATTGCCCGAATAGAATATTACAAGACATACATTGATGAAGCATTGAAAGGTCTGTAAATTGTCTATCTATCTAACTCTATCTATATCTATCTTTATGTAGGCTGCCACTGATGACTTCCCTTTAAAAATTGTCTACCTGTCTGGTTGTCATTCTGGTCTGATGGCTTCATCACAAATATGAGAATTGGAATTTGCATGACCGGCAAGTGTGACCGGCTCTCAACTCTCGTCTTCATGCTGGGAGGCCCAGCCAAGTGAATCCTAACAATATTTTCGGGACCCTTCCAGGCCCTGGAGCAGCTCATCTTCATTAGCTGATAGTGGGCAAACATAGGTTTACTCCTGTGACCCACAAGAGAAGTATGGCCAAAAAAAGCTTTTGCCATAGTTTTCTTTTAATCCATTCTCTGCAATAAGGTAAACCCTGCCCCCATCCCTAAACACTTGCCTGGGTCCTGTCACCGATCCAGTGCTGTTCTGGTCGCTTCACCACTCTCCTCATTTCCTGGTTTCACAGGAGACACCATAGCATAGCTCAGGAGTGCGCCTGCACAGGTGCCCCCATAACTAGGAAGGAAGAAGGAGCAGCCGGCAGGGGACTTCCAGAATAGGAGGTAAGGGACCACTCTGTGCAAAATCGTTGCATAGAGCAGGTAAGTATAACATATTTTTTATTTTAGAAATGTAGCCTTTAATATCACTTTGCACTTTAATATCAGATTGCAGTACTGATGTAATGATTTCTCTCTCTGCATCATTTTATGCAAGTTCAATGCGTCATGGTGACACCCAGTCCACGATGCTTTGCTATTAATTGATTTCCTCAGTCTGCAGGGCTAAATAACGCTGGGCATCCTTCAACCCACAAGACAGGGACATCTAACTGCAGAAATAAACTACAGCGCCACTCTCTGGGGGATGTACGTATTGCATCCAGAGCTGCTTTTTGTTTCAATCCCCTGCTTGGAGGATTAAATTGGAGGATTTACTTTATAGACCACAGTGCTGTAATGGTGGTTCTAGATGAGTGACTCACAGTATTAAAGCCCAACAAAGAGGTCAGGAAAGGCAGCATCCATCTTTCTGTTTACTCTTTATAGTTTCTGATGAAATGTGTAAATGAGGGAAGCCTTATTTGCTAATTGCACATAAAACTGTGTTCCTTGTTTATTAGTGCAGCATATCGACTGTGCTTTTGTATTCTCCTTTTTTCCACAAAAGCCTGTTGAGAGAGCTCTATCAATAAATGTATAGTGAAAACAATACACTCACTTGTGAAGGATTGTACTGATTGATAACATTTGATATTGAAAATGTTTACTGTTTTGTGAAGCTTACAGCATCGATAGTGTCAATCTAAAGGGTTACTGTGCGTGGTCCCTAATGGACACCTTTGAGTGGGATCAAGGATACAGACTCCGGTTTGGACTTCATCATGTGGATTTCAATAATCCGAATCGCCCAAGGACAGCCAAGCGCACAGCCATTTATTACACCGAGGTGATACGCAACAATGGAATAGTACTGTCTAGAGATGATGAATTCCTGTATGATGAATTCCGCCCTGACTTCGCCTGGGGTACATCTACCTCTGCATATCAGGTACAGCTATTGTGCTTTTCTGGAAATGTTTTTTTCCCTGACAGGCATAAACATATACAGTGCCTCGAAAATGTATTCATACCCCTTGAAATTTCCCTCAATTTGTCACATTACAACCAAAAACATAAATGTATTTTATTGGGATTTTATGTGATAGACCAACACAAAGTGGCTCATAATTGTGAAGTGGAAGGAAAATGATAAATGGTTTTCAAGATTTTTTTACAAATAAAGATGTGAAAAGTGTGGGGTGCTTTTGTATTCAGCCCCCCGAGTCAATACTTTGTAGAACCACCTTTCACTACAATTACAGCTGCAAGTCTTTTTTGGGGAGGTCTCTACCAGCTTTGCACATCTAGAGAGGACATTTCTGCCCATTCTTCTTTGCAAAATATCTCAAGCTCTGTCAGATTGGATGGAGAGCGCCTGTAAACAGCAATTTTCAAGTCTTGCCACAGATTCTCATTTGGATTTAGGTCTGGAATTTGACTGGGCCATTCTAACACATGAATATGTTATGATTTAAACCATTCCATTGTAGCTCTGGCTGTATGTTTAGGGTCATTGTCCTGCTGGAAGGTGAACCTCCGCCCAGTCTCAAGTCTTTTGCAGACTCTAACAGGATTTCCTCTAAGATTGCCCTGTATTTGGCTCCATCCATCTTCCTATCAACTCTGACCAGCTTACCTGTCCCTGCTGAAGAAAAGCATCCCCACAACATGATGCTTCCACCACCATGTTTCACAGTGGGGATAAGGTGTTCAGGGTGATGTGCAGTGTTAGTTTTTCGCCACACATAGCGTTTTGCTTTTAGGCCAAAAAGTTCAATATTGGTCTCATCTTAGCAGAGCACCTTCTTCCACATGTTTGCTGAGCCCCCCACATGGCTTCTCATAAACTGCAAACAGCACTTCTTATGGCTTTTTTCAACAATGGCTTTCTTCTTGCCAATCTTCCATAAAAGGTCAGATTTGTGGAGAGCACAACTAATAGTTGTCCTGTGGACAGGTTCTCCCACCTGAACTGCAGATCTCTGCAGTTCCTCCAGAGTTACCATGAGCCTCTTGGCTGCTTCTCTGATCAATGCTCTCCTTGCCCGGCCTGTCAGTTTAGATGGACAGCCACGTCTTGGTAGATATGCAGTTATGCCATACGCTTTCCATTTTCTGAGGATTGAACAGAGCTCCGTGAGATGTTCAAAGCTTGGGATATTTTTTTTATAACCTAACCCTGCTTTAAACTTCTCCACAACCTTATCCATGACCTGTCTGGTGTGTTCCTTGGTCTTCATGATTCACTAAGGTTCTCTAGCAAACAGCTGTATTTATACTGCGATTACATTACACACAGGTGGACTCTATTTACTAATTAGGTGACTTCTGAAGGCAATTAGTTCCACTAGATTTTAGTTAGTGGTATCAGAGTAAAGGGAGCTGAATACAAATGCACCCCACACTTTTCAGATACTTATTTGTAAAAAAATTAGAAAACCATTTATCATTTTCCTTTAACTTCACAATTATGTGCGACTTTGTGAATATCAGATTACGTGTAAGCCGCGCTTACTGGTTAAAATATTAGGAAACCACTAGCAGCACGCACAACAAACTGACCGGTTTGTGATAAAAAAATAGTGAAGCATAAAATGCAGCGCTAGTAAGATGAATAATAGTATAAAATGATAATGTGTGTATTTGTATAGCGTGAAAAGGTGATCACAATATTTAAGTTGTAGATCCCTCCTATTTCAAAGGGGGGTCCACTTTACATTGTTACAATTATGAGGACTCTGTGTTTTTTATATTATTTACTTTATTCTTCCAGTCATGTTGGCATCCATTGTGTGAATGTGGGTTGCTTCAGTGGACCCCCCTTTGAAATAGGAGGGATCTACAACTTAAATATTGTGATCACCTTTTCACGCTATACAAATACGCACATTATCACTTTATACTATTATTCATCTTACTAGCGCTGCATTTTATGCTTCACTATGTGCCACTTTGTGTTGGTCTATCACATAAAATCCCAATAGAATACATTTACGTTTTTGGTTGTACCATGATAAAATGTGGAAACTTTCAAGGGGTATGAATACTTTTTCAAGGCACTGCATTTTCCTGTGAAATTGCAATAACCCATAGTGACTGATCAGATGTGGGGTTGCTGTAGCCATGTTAGTTAAAGAGAAATTTTGACTGATTGCTGCAGGTTGCTATATATTGAAATTTACTAACTGCCTTCTTAACATGGAACTCTGCCCAAAGCTATTCCTTGTCAAAGAATAAAATTGACTGTGCTGAGTGTCAAAACTAAAATGATTTCAGTGACTAAAATTAAAACAGTGATAGCTGCACTCACTATATATCCACATAAATATAGTCAACTAACAAACATAAAAACGTGTTGTGCATCAATAATCACAAGAAAACCAATAAAGTGTTTAAACAAGTAGAGTTCATGCAAGATAGATCATTTCATAACCATCCAAAAAAATGAATATAGAAAAAAGTGCACGGTGCAAAACAGTCCTTCAATATATGCTCAGTGCAAACAGTCCATATGAGTGACGCCCAAATCCAAAGATGCTGCGTGTATATGCACCACCTGACACCTGGGTGCGCACCCCACTCACAAGCTGCTAACAGACATGTAAGACACCTAAAGACGGAGGTCTGGCTGCACTTTATGGAGAAATCCCACTGGGATAGATGGATGGCACAGTCCAGGGCTCAGGAACGATTACTTCACAACAAGTAATGTAGCTCCTGTACCCCTGGATGACATCCTATTGGATGAAACACGTCGGGTGGAGCTACAGTGGTGACGTAATCACGCCCGCCTGGGTGTTGACTGTGCTGATCTGGTTTACATGCTGTTTTTGACCTGCTTTTGTAAGTAGCTTTTTAGCTATATAAATGTAGCGGTACCCCCGTAGGAGCTGCTAAAGAAATTTATATTTTCCCCGGGCCTCTGCTTCTCAACCCCTCTGGCACACCCAGCAGCAGTGTAATTATAATACACAGTAAAACAGACACGTATGTAGTGAACAGGAAGTTTGTTTACTGAGATACTTCCCACATTCAAACAAATTATTCACTGATATTAAAATGTGAAAAATGTCTAACTCAAATACATACTCTTAAGTAATGAAGGCAAACTATTTAAATGACTTTAAACAGATTTGTACATTCAGGTATGAAAGGGAATTGATCTGACGTGACAGCAGTCAGTCTGTTTCCCTAAAATCCTGAATCCACAAACCCAGGCATTAAACATGTGAGGTAACAGATTTCAAATCACTGATACCAAAAAGAAATGACAATGAGAGTCCTCACACTGAAACATCAAAAATCTTCGCTAGCCTGACGTTGGTGCACTTGTCCTGTTGAGCAGGATAAACAAAAGCTACTTGTAAGTGTCCTGAAAGGCAAAGAGGAACTTGGTGACTAAATGGCAGAGAACAAGTGTTCCTACCACTATGGGCGCTGATGAGGTGTTCCCCTCAGTAATTAACAGCAGCCTCTCTGGTCACATCTGTCTCCTTCTCTCCCTCATGGAGAACTGCCCAGCCTTCTCAAAATGGAGTCCTTAACCAGCCCCCTTCCTCCACAGAGCATCCTAGGATTTGTAGTCCTGTGCCTTTAACAGTCAATGGGGCAGCTCTCCCAGGGGACTTCATATTCCATAATGCTTTGTAGCTCCCAGGAATCCCTCTGCTTACCACTTGTAAAAGCTTCCTCCTCCAGCAGCATAGCAGAGAAAACCAGTGTAATCCAATCCTCCTGTGCCTTTCACAGCTTGCATTGAATACAGTCTGCAACAAGGGAGGGGGAATTTCAGTCATCTCTCCCGAATAGAAGTGTCTGTGTATTCACAGTGGTCCCCTGCCAAAGTTCATGAGTAACAGGCAGCAAAGCTGGCCCCCATTACACAAATGCTGATATTTTATATTGCTACACTATGTGTCCCTTCTTTACATTTATCCCTTCCTAAGCTTAATTTGTGGACTGCCTTGGTTACTTTTGAAATCATTGTTCCTGAACCCAGAACTGTGCCATCCATCCCAGTGGGATTTGTCCATAAAAGTGCAGCCAAAGCTATTTCTTAGTTTGGATGGAGTTAGAGTTAAAAGCTGTGCAAGATTTTTATTGCTGCTGGTGTTCCTGTTAAGGAAATAGTCCTCACTTTCTATGTGGTCACCTAAACAAGTAGCAGGCACCATTCAGAGAATGCTTTGCATTTTCTCAATGAATGCAACATATTCTCTAATTGGAAGGAGTGGAGAAGCAGAGTGCTGAAAATTCTATGCATTCATTGAGATCATGCAAAGCATTCTCTGGATAGTGCCTGTGCCAAGCGGCCAACCTCCTTTGATCACAGTGCAGAAGGGCAGCCCTTTGGCACTGGAACCAGAAGCTAGATGCGACCACTGTAGTAGTGGTGCTTATGGCAGTGATTTCCAGCTTCCACGAGGATTCCACAGGTATGGTATTATCCAGGCTTAATATGAGCCTCTGTATTCACTGTATTCTAATTGGCAGGGTTAGGGCTTTTGGATTTTGGACACCCTTTTTCGGTTCTTTCCTTCATTCAGTTGGGGTAGCTGGTACGCACATTGTGACAAATGTGTCTCAGTTGCTATAGAACTCTAGAAGCGAGCAGGATCCAGGTCTACGTGACAGCTGGAGGGGTCCCAGGGCCTAACAGACTCACGTCATGTGTAAATGGTCAACTTAAATTACCAAAGGGTTGTTGCGCAATTGGACATTGGAGTGTTCACAAATAGTTCATCCACCATTCTCAAACCACTCTTATTTTTGATATCTTATTAAATCACTAGTTCACAGTTCAACATGTACTCAGGATGGAATGTATTGTGCCCTAACCCCACCTCCATTCTGATCTGTAGATTGAGGGAGCCTGGAGGGCAGACGGGAAAGGGATCAGCATCTGGGACCAATTCTCACACACAGAGTCAAAGATTGTAGATGAAACGACTGGAGATGTAGCATGCAACAGTTATAACCGACTTGATGAAGATGTAGAGATGCTGAAGAGTCTCAAGGTCACCCACTACCGATTCTCCATCTCCTGGCCGAGAGTTCTCCCAGACGGTACAAGAGACTTTGTGAATGAACCAGGGGTCAGTTACTACAGTCGTTTGATTGATACCTTACTGGATGCCGGTATTACTCCCCAGGTAACTCAAACATTTTTTTGTTTCCATTGTAGACCAAATTTCTGCTCAGCTAGGAGATACTCTTGCACTTTAACTCCAATCTTCAAAGTCCAACATTTTTTCCTTTTCAATAAAGAGGACACTGATGACCACAAGCTAGCTGAAGCTGAACATGCTGTAATTCATCCTTATGATTGCAAGATTCCCACTTTACTGAGACAACCCTAAAATAGTTTTTGGTGTTTAGTTGGTAATAGTGGCTCAATATGACTAGCAAGATTTATTGTGTAATTTTAAATGTTTTTCTATGTTTTAACATTATTTGTAAAACAATTTATGATTTTTTAAGGAATAGTTATATTTTGGTGCCTGCAAAGTCCATGGTTTCAATTCAAAAATTCCTAAGCCTAAATTAAAGGTTTCAGCTTAAGGCCTGGACCCAACCTTTAACTGCTACCTTGGTGGCTCTTGTTACCAAGGACAAGGTAATTTTTGCAGAAAATATAACTTTAATCCATCCCTTCAGCCTTGCTCAGATAGGTAAATATGCTGCGCCAGGCTTCCGCTAGTGTTGCTCACATGACCAAGAGCTTAGGTGTTTGGTCATGCAGTTTCTGCGGGAAGGTGAGGAACAGCCAATCTGAACATTTATCCTCCCAGCAGAATCTTCAACCTAAAGACCTAGGCTTTAATCAAGAGACAAGTACTGAAGGGAGCCTTGAACAGCATTTTCTCCATGAATCCTAAGTAATGCCTTCTGTTACTCTTTATTCATCTGTCTGCTTAGAATAGTTTCAGTATAACATATGTCTACATTGTAGTTTAAATTTAATAGTAATTTATATGTTCATGGGTAGCAAAAGGCACCATCTGCCAACCATTTTTCTCAAGAGAAAGCTAGTGATTGACCAGAATGTATCTTGTGGCCTGATTTCTTGCCTTTCCTCTAGCTATTTCAGGAAATAGGTATTGCTGAAAGTTGCCCACTCCCAGCTGACATTGGGTTTGATTTACTAAAGGCAAATGGGCTGTGCTCTTTGCAAAATGCAGTTGCACCAAAGCTTAGTAAATGAGGTAAAGCTTCACTTTGCAAAGAATAGCCAATCACGTGCAAGGAAAATTGAAAAAACAGCATTTTTGCTTGCACATGATTGGATGATGGAAGTCAGTAAAGCTTCTGCTCATTTACTAAGCTCTGGAGCAAGGGCTCTTGCAGAGTGCACCTGCACTTTGCAAAGTGCAAAGTTAATTTGCCTTTAGTAAATCAACCCCATTGCTACATGACTGCACAGCCTAATGGAAGAGATTGCTTATTCAAACTCAGTGTTTGCAATGTCCTATCACTATCTAGCTCACGTTATCAATACTTGGCAGTAAGACAAATATATCTTTGCATCTAGGTGACAATATATCATTGGGACTTGCCACAAGCTCTGCAGAATGTAGGTGGCTGGGAAAATGAAACTATAGTGGAGAGATTTAGAGACTACTCGGACCTACTGTTCCAGAGATTGGGGGACAGAGTGAAGTTCTGGATCACCCTCAATGAGCCGTATGTCATTGCCTATCTCGGATATGGAGAAGGTGTATTTGCTCCCGGTAAGGGTTATGAAACTTCATAATTCACTGTATTTATTCATCTATGAATTATACTGTTTGTCTCAATTTGAATGTGCAGGCTGCTGGAGGGGGGTAAACTGTCAATTATCAAAGCTTTTGTTGTATGGCAGTATTTTAGGTGACATTGTTAGCACTGAGCTCCTACTGTGCTATCTAACAAATCAGTTTTTATATAAACCCCTATAATGTGAAACACAGCTGTGATTAAAGTATAACTAAAGGCATAACTTTTTGTTTTAGGTTTGGATAGAATGGAGAGGGATTAGAACCCCTGTCAGTTTTTATTGCTGTCTGCGTCCCCATTAGGGAGATTCATCCTCTCTATTTGTCCTGTTTACCATTATCATTGAAAATAAAAGAAAATCCCAAATTTTGGGTTGGCCCCAGAAAAGTGATAGAGGGGAAATCTTCCAATGGAGACACTAGTTCTGGTGACTTGGGGGTTGGCAAAGAATTCCCTTTAATTGCAGGGTTTTCCTTTCACTTCCAGATTGACTATGGGACAGAAAGTGAAGGGAAATCTCCGCAATGGAAACAGAAGGCAAAAAAAAAAAAAAAAATCTGACAGGGGTTATAACCCTTGCTTGTTGTGTCCAAAATTGGAAAAAAAAAATTGCAATACAAATATTAATTAAAATGTTGCAAAGCCCAGGGAAAGATTATGGACTTTGCAAAACTATATTTACTATTTGTAACTCATATGTATAAATTATTAAGGGTCAATTCACAACAGAACACAATGCGGGAAACCTTTCGTGCACTGCACTCTAAACACACTGCAGTTGCAAACTGCAGCGGGTGTCAAGTTAGCTGACGACACCCCAAACCAGTAGCGGCTGGTGGGTTTTTTGGGGGAAGCGGCAAACAACCACCCCGAGCAGGCAAGGCTCCTATGGGCAGTGGCTGGCGGCTTCCATCACGTCTCCTCCTCCTCCTCTGCAACACGGCGGTTTCCGCCGTGCGTCTCCTCCCTCCTCCTCTTAGGCGTCCAATAGGATCGCCTGTCCTTTCAGCCAATCCGGTGATGGGTCTCAGGACCCGCTTCCTGAGTGGCCGGGAGGAGAATCAGTGTGACAATAGTGAATATTAATTTGCTATTGTTACACAAGTAGCCCACCCTTTTGTGAAGCCTATTAGAGCCTCTGGCTCTAATCACTTGATTAAAAAAAAATATTGGAATCCATGCATCCAGCGCCCCGCACGTAGATTAGGGGGCCAGACGCATGTATGGGGGAGCGGTGCCCCTGCGCCCCTTATGGATGGGCCGCCACTGCCCCGAACGCAGATCGCAAACTCAGTGTGTGCCATGCGATCCGGTTGCTCTGCATTTTTTAGAGTAGTGCATGCACCACTTTTTCTGCAGTCTGGTGATATTCAGTTCATTCAAAATGGCCCAAGGCCCGCAGTTTGGGGATCACTGATCTAAAGTCTTTATTTTTCATTTTAGTAGAGTAAAGAATGGTTAAAACCCCTGTCACATTTTATTTCTGTCATCATCTGTCCCATTAGGTGGACTTCCCTTCACTTTCTGTTCTATGGACACTACAGGAAGTGAGAGGAAACCTCTTTAATTTAAAGGAAATTTTCTTCTAGGCAGTTACCGCTGGAACAAGTGTGGCCATGGAAGGATATCCCCTCTCTTTCTGTTGCACTGACAGCTCAAAATATTTAATTTTCCCTTACTTTGGGGTTGATTTACTAAAGACTAATTAACGAATAGACTGGGCACTCTGCAAGTTCAGTTGCTCCAGAGTTTAGTAAATGAGCAGAGGCTCTGTTGACTTTCATCGTCCAATTACCTGCAAGCAAAATGCATCTCTTTTGTATTTTCCTTGCACGTGATTGGGTATTGTTTGCAAAGTGAAGCCTTACCTTATTTACTAAGTTCTGGAGCAACTGCACTTTGCAAAGTGCACAGTCTATTTGCCTTTATTAAATCAACCCCCAAGAATCCCAGTGACAGTGGTAAAGGGTAAATCTCCCCATCGGGAACACAGACCACAATACAAACCTAACTGACATTCTAACCATTGACCACTCTATCCAAAGCTAAACATTTGCCTTTAGTTAAACTTTGGTATAAAGTGATAAATGCTCTTTGAGGTGACCCCGTTGATCGGAAATGTTCTCTTTCCATTACCAGGCATTAGGTCCCCCGGTGTTTCGGTGTATGTGGCAGGACACAACCTGATAAAGGCTCATGCTGAGGCCTGGCACTTGTACAATGACAAATACAGAGCCACACAGGGGGGACAAATCAGCATCACCATCAGCTGTGACTGGGCTGAACCCATCAACCAATACAAGCAGGAAGATGTGGATGCGGCACGAAGATTCTCGCTGGTACGTTGTATCTGTTTGAGAATTAAAACGTTATTAAACCCAAAACCACAAATGTCATATACTGCAGCTTAAATTGGAGCTCCACCCAAAAGGGGAAGCTCTGCTTGTTTGCACCCTCTCCCCCCTCCACTGCCACATTTGGCACTTTTTGGGGGGGAGCGGGTACCTAGTTTTGAGAGGTACCCACTTCCGAGTAAGCTTGCTGATCAGCGATCTACAACATTTCCGCCCCCCACCTTCTGGGACACACACAGGTCCCAGAAGACTGTGGGACCATTCAGAATGCGCAGTAGGAAACAGGTTGTGAAGAGGCTTCCTATTTCCCTTACTACAGATGCCGGCGCCTGCACCTGAAGCCGATTGAAGAATTGGCTCCGTGTGCCGACATCGCGGGTTCCCTGGACAG
Organism: Glandirana rugosa; assembly: GCA_018402905.1. NCBI lineage: Eukaryota > Metazoa > Chordata > Amphibia > Anura > Ranidae > Glandirana > Glandirana rugosa. The sequence continues at coordinate 561,370 of BLSH010331398.1, read as the reverse complement.
GTAAGTGTCAGCAGCTACAGTATTTGTAGCTGCTGACTTTTATTTTTTCTGAAGGAGCCTGGAGCTCCTCTTTAACCACTTCCTTACTGGGCACTTAAACCCCCCTCCTGCCCAGACCAATTTTCAGGTTTCAGCGCTGTCGCATTTTGAATAACAATTGCGCGGTCGTGCGACGTTGTACCCAAACAAAATTGATGTCCTTTTTTCCCCACAAATAGAACTTTCTTTTGGTGGTATTTGATCACCTCTGCGGTTTTTACTTTTTGCACTATAAACAAAACCAAGAGCGACAATTTTGAAAAAAGAACAATATTTTTTACTTTTTGCTCTAATAAATATCTAAAAAAAAAAAAAAAAAATTATTCATTGGGTTTGGCCGATTTATATTCTTCTACATATTTTTGGTAAAAAAAATCGCAATCAGCGTTTATTGATTGGTTTGCGCAAAAGTAAAACGCGTTTGGTTAGTTATTTGCGACTAACGCTA
>BLSH010331398.1:530719-556901 GCA_018402905.1 Glandirana rugosa | reverse complement strand
CCCCCCCCCCCCCCCCCCCAGTTAGTTTGAGGTCCCCGTTTTCTTGATTTTGGTTTCATATTGAAAAGACTGCCCTCCTGAACCTTATTCACCCCCTTGATGTATTTAAAGGTTTCAATCATGTCTCCTCTCTCCCTTCTTTCCTCCAGACTGTACATATTAAGTTCCCGAAGTCGCTCTTGATTTGTTTTACCATTACCTTTTACCACTTTTGTTACCCGTCTCTGAACTCATTCTATCTTATGAATATCTTTTTGTAAGTGAGGTCTCCAGAACTGGACACAGAATTCTAAGTGAGGTCTCACTAAAGATCTATATGGAGGAATCGGAACCTCCTTCCTCTTGCTTTTCCCACTGCCTGGTCACACTGTTTGCTCATTTTGCAATCATCTGAAATAAGCACCCCCAAATCTTTTTCTTCTGTAGTGCTGGCTAACACTGTGCCCCCAATGCTGTACTCTCTAAGGGGATTATTTTTCCCTAGATGCATTATTTTACATTTAGAAATATTGAACTGCAGTCTCCACTGCTTTGACCAATATTCCTGCAATGCCAAATCATGTTCCATGTTACAGACACCTCCAGGGATATCAACCCTATTACACACCTTTGTATCATCAGCAAAGAGACATACCTTGCCCAACAAACCTTTAGTTAGATCACTTACATAAAGGTTAAATAGAACAGGACCCAGGCCCTCCAATGCCGACGCCTGCATCCGAAGCCGACTGACGAATCGGCTGGGGTGCCGATGTTGTGGGATCCCTGGACAGGTGAGTGTCCTTATATTAAAAGGCAGCAGCTGCAGTATTTGTAGCTGCTGAAGTAAAAAAAAAAACAGTGATGCCCACCTGTATGCCAATCAGTGCCCACCTGTACCCACATCATATGGCAATCAGTGCCCATTAGTAATGCCAGTCAGTGCCCATCAGTAATGCCTGTCATTGACGCCTCATCAGTGCTGCCTATCAGTGCCATCTATCAGTGCTGCCCATCAGTGCCATCATTGCCCATCAGTGCACATCATTGCCACCCATCAGTGCCCATTATTGCCGCCCATCATTGACGCCTATCAGTGCCCATCAGTGCCGCCTATCAGTGCCCATCAGTGCTGCATATTAGTGCCTCCTCATCAGTGCCACCTTATCTGTGCCGCCTCATCAGTGCTGCCTCATAGCTGCTGTAGTGAAGCTGAGGAAGACATTGATGACTCAAACTATAACCTTGTTCCTGTTTGCTGTGCCAGAGAACATAAATTACACCCCCCCCCCCCCCATGTATTCAGCCCTGTATTTCACTGGGCATCTCTCAGCTATAGTAACCTCTTTACACAAAACTTTTTTTATGATTTCTTCAATCAGGCAATAAATAATTACGTTTATAATAGATGACTGAACATCTAGTGATGATGAGAAAAAAAAAGTGTAGCCAATCAAAAATACTTTGTTTCCTCCGCCTGCTGTGCCAGCCTCATTCACATCAGTGTACTACAGTGTGCACCCCTGCGAGGGCGGTGTATGCCCACATGGGGATGCACAGGTGTTCCATGTATCCCTGTGCAGGCTGTCCCTCTCATGGCAATTGGGATGCAGCAGTTGCATTGACACAGCCGCTACTCCCAATCTGACAGCCATGCGGATGCGATTGCACAACCCCCAACACAGGCAGTTTTGGCCATATAGTAAATTCAGTCCTGTGTCTATTGCATTATTTGGATAATAAATTCTATCACATAAATTATTTTTCTCTACTTTCTGCCTTAGTTTTTCGGTGGTTGGTTTGCATACCCAATATTCAAAACAGGGGATTACCCTGAAGTCATGAAGACCAATGTGCGTGAGAGAAGCCTTGCCTTTGGATTGCCTGAAAGTCGGTGAGCATTATGTGTTACATGTCACCTAAATATAATATGCTTAGGATTACATGACACATGAGCACAGTATGCATAGGCACCTTTGTTACATGTTACATCATGACACATGAGCACAGCATACTTGCCAACAGTCCCTAATTTCCCAGGACATTCCCGGGATTTAGACCTTTGTCCCAGTCTTATTGTATCCCGGGAAATGTCCTGGGAAATCATCGGTTTCCTGAATTTTTTTTCCCCGCCTCTGCTAGAGGTCTGCGGCTGGCACACGTTAATTGTCTCCGGTGCCATTTTACAGAAGACCAGCTCATAAGGAAGAAACAAGAGACGGAGCCCGAGTTGCTCCATTTCTATTGGCAGCCGCTTTAAATGTAAATGGCGCGGAGACCAAATGGCAGCTGCGCCGCTACCGGGGGCGGCCCGCACCCGGGTGGAAAGGAACTCCGCTGGGGACAGCTGGTGTAAGGAGGGACTCTGCTGGGGACACCTGATGGAAGGAGGGACTCCGCTGCGGGCACCTGATGGAAGGAGGGACTCTGCTGGGGGCACCTGGTGTAAGGAGGGACCAATAACACAGGTAGGGTAAATTGCAGCCCCCCCCAGAGTCAGGGAAAAGTCCTACACTTACCCCATCTATTAGCAGGCAGAAGTGTGCAGAGTCAGGGGAGTGGGGAGCGTGCTGCCAGTGTGCAGAGTCCTGCGAGCGGGGAGTGAGCTGGCAGCGTGCAGAGTCCAGCGAGTGGGGAGCATGCTCTCCGTGCTCCAGCGACATCCTCCTTTTCCTCCGAGATAGGCGTCCAATAGGATCGCCTGTCTTCTCCACCAGCCAGGAAACTGGTAACATACCGGCGCTTCCTTCTTGGCTGAGAGTGGTTCCCAGTTAGAATGGCAAATGTTCATTTGCCTTTCTAAGGGCTTGTGGCGGCACGCTTTGCGCCACAAGCCACACTTTAATGAAGCCAATTAGAGCCCATGGCTCTGATGAGATGCTTCATTGACACCCCCTTTGCCATGGAAAGGGGCCGGCTGCATGAATGGGGGGGTGGTGGTCACGGGCGGCCATGGATAGATTCGTGCTATGCATGAAGCTATCCATGACATAGACATAGTGCACAATCATAGACATAGAGGGGATGACAGGAGAGAGGGGGCTGCGCCCATGCGCCCTGATGTATGAGCCGCCACTGGGAGGGACTCTACATGGGGGCACGTGGTGTAAAGTGGGACTCTGTTGGTGGCACCTGATGTAAGGAGTAACTCTGCTGGGAATGCCTGGTGTAAGGAGGGACTCTGCTGGAGACACCTGATGGCATCTGGTGGCAGGCGACGTGGCAAGTAACACACTCAGGCTCCCACTGATTCTGCATTATAGTGAGTTGAACTATTTCATTTTATATTACAATGTAATTATAGAAATGATGCGCTTCAATCATCCGGACACCATAACAACCATGGTGCTGGGATGATTGAAGCACTAACACCAGGTGTTTGGAGTATCTGCTGATTGTTAAACGTTATGGAATGCACATATTGCTATTGTGGTGTAGGATCTGGGCCTGCTGTCCCTCCACCCCTCTTTCTTTCCTTCCTTCCCTCTCCTTTCCTCCCTATTTCTCTCTTACTTTCTCCCTCCATCCCTAGTTCATCTCAGACTCGAACCAAACCCGCTTTGAGTCAGGCCCCCTTTAAACCACACCCAATATTTCATTTAACCAGTTCCACACCGCCTACCGAATATATTTATGGCGGCAGTGTGGACGCTCAGCGCGAATCGCCGTAAAAAAGCGCCGATCTGCGAGTGGCCGCTAGGGGGCGCGCAGTGTACTCCTGAGGAGTGTGCCCACGGCTCGGGGAGGACCCGATGTCCGTCGGTGAGCCGTGATGAGCGGCCACAGCCAAAGAATGGGGAACCGCCGATGTAAACACGGCGGTTCCCCGCTCTGTCAGTGCGGGCATAGGAGATCTACTGATCCCTGTCACTGGGACCAGTTAGATCTCTCATGCCCATGGTAGCCCAGCCCCCCCACAGTTAGAACACACCCAGGGAACACTTAACCCCTAGATCTCCCCCTGCAGGTTAACCCCTTCACTGCCAATGACATTTATACAGTAATGAGTGGACATTTAAATTTCTGATCGCTGTATAAATGTCATTGGTCCCAAAAAAGTGTCAAAAATGTCTGACATGTCTGCCCCAATATCGCAGTACCGCTAAAAATCGCAGATCACCGCCATTATTAGTAAAAAAAAAATAAAAAAATAAAAACCCCAGAAATTAATTTTCATCATCCGTAAACGCGGCCACTTTTGCGCAAACCAATCAATAAACGCCAATTGCGATTTTTTTTTTTACCAAAAATATGAGGAAAAATATAAATCAGCCAAAACTTTTTTTTATATTTTTTTTTTGGATTTGTATTTTAGCAAAAAGTAAGAAATTTGGGTTTTTTTGCAAAATCGTCGCTCTTCTTTTGTTTATAGCGGTGATCAGAAATGATACAGAGGAGATCAAATACCACCAAAAGAAAGCTCTATTTGTGGGAAAAAAGGACGCAGATTTAATTTGGGTACAACATCGCACGGCCGCGCAATTGTCAGTTAAAGCGACGCAGTGCCGAATCGCAAAAAGAGCTCTGGTCAGGAAGGGGGTAAAACTTTCTGGGGCTGAAGTGGTTAAACCATGCCCATTTTTGGTGCGGGAAGCGCACCACATTTTTCTACTACAACTATGATACACCTACAAATGAATGCCCCTCCCCCTAATTATAAAAAGACCCCCACATACAGACAAAAAAAGTGTCCCTATAAATATTTTGACAATGTTGGCAACTATGGCACAGTATGCATAGGGACCTTTGTTATGTGACACATGAGCACAGTATGCATAGGGACCTTTGTTATGTGACACATGAGCACAGTATGCATAGGGACCTTTGTTATGTGACACATGAGCACAGTATGCATAGGGGCGTTTGTTGCGTGCTACATGATACATGAGCACGGTATGTAGAGAGACCTCTGTAAACCAATACAAAGATAAGCGTGTAGCTCAAAGCTCCAATGTTTTCAATCCAGTGATTCCCACATACTAAAGGGTGCAGCTCCAAAGGGGCTTGTCCCACCCAAATAGATTGACAACAAGCAGAAGGATAAGAGCGCACTCCAAAGCTGCCTGACTCTAAGACTTCAAAACAATCTTCAGCATTTCCTCTTCCTAGACCACGCCCACTAACGCATTTCACCCACTCCTAGGCTTATTCGTAGGAAGACAGTATATGCAGGGACCTTTGGTACATGTCACATGACACATGAGTACAATATGCACACAGACCATTGTTAAATGACACATGACATTTGAGTACAGTATGCACACATGTAACACATGAACATGATATAGCTGCTTCATAGTCCACATGTGCGCTGCAGCCCCATGCATTCCTATTGCAAAACCGTATACCAGACGACCATTTGTCTGCAGGTTTTTACACAGGAATGAACTGGGACGTGACCCACATTTGTGGTACTAAGTGGCCATTTTTGGGAGAAAAGCTATGTGGTTCTGAGCGGGTTATCACAGTGCAGATCATTGATCAGGGATAAAGGTATGTATGAGACTTAATGGAAAGCACTCAGAGCGCGAGGAGACGTTAATCATGGACAGCTGTACAAAGGTATAAGAGCCCTTAAATGTTATGTTTTTGCTTTTTTAACCACAGTTTGCCAGAGTTCACAGAAAGTGAGAAGCAAAGAATTAAAGGGACATATGATTTCTTTGGCCTGAACCACTACACTTCAGTCCTGGCGGGGCGAACTGTCTATGACTTAAATTACCAGGCTTACAAAGGAGACAGGTAAATCTTAACACAGGGACATCATTGTGGTTGTTGTTCCAACATGCATTAGATATACGTGGGTCTAAAGTTCATCATGGATTGGGCGGGCTGCCTGGCACTTCAGCTGAGTAGAGGGCAACCTATTCTGCAACATATTTGACCATTGGTGGTGAATTGACCAGATGATTGACCCGTGTTTGGATCACCTCTGACTTTGCAGGCTGTCATTATCAGCAGAGAAGTTCTAAAACTGGAATTGATTAGAAGTGGTTGATTTACTAAGGAAATAGACTGTGCACATTGCAAAGTGCAGTTGCTCCAGAGCTTAGTAAATGAGCAAAAGCTCTGCTGACTTCCATCATTCACTCAAGTGTAAGCAAATATGTTGTTTTTTTTTTTGTTTTTTTTCCTTATAAGTGATTGGGTATTCTTTGCAAATTCAAGCTTTACCTCATTTAATAAGCTCTTATATAAGCAAAGTGCACAGTCTATTGGCCTTCAGTAAACAACCCCAGTGTGCACATGCGTAGTTGGCCGCGATGGTGGTGAGCTTCTGTTCACCTCAAAAGTTCCTACAGGGCAAGGCATGCCATCAGTAAAATAAAGACACCTGATGTAAGCAGGAAGTCAGTGGAAACTCAATTATCAGACTTATAAAAAGGACACCACATTGGAAAATGTCTAATGTTGGCCAGTGATGAAAAAAGTGGAATAACAATGGCAGTTGGCTGTGTTGCCCAGTTACATATTTTACGAGTCATATGTTTGCAAAATGAGTATGGAATAAACAATAATAAAATGTAGAAGTGATCTGAAAAAGAATCTGTCCTTTAAAGGTCTGTCCATATATAATTTTAAAGAATTAAACCACAACTGGGTTTCTATATCTGTCAGAACCTCAAACTGTGACAGTGAGGAAACACTGAAAAGGTGGGCAAGAGCAGAACCATGGTCTAGTAGGGAAATCTCACCATTGGAGGCCTTAGGAAGCCAGGAGATGTCACTAAGCCACTTCTGCAACTTTATTATTACCTTTGAATGGACCAGCCCTTTAACCCTTCCAGATTCGCGCTATTGCCGAAGTACGGCTCCAGCACGGATCTGAATTTCCGGGTGTGCACTCACAGGCGGAGGCGGCGCACGAGGCCGCCGCACGCTGCGTGCCCACGGGTCAGGCGGACTCGATGTCCGCTCGTGACCCCCGATCGCCTGTCAGAGCTGCAGAACGGGGAACCGCCGATGTAAACATGGCGGTTCTCCGTTCTGAGAGAGGGAACATAACAGATTTACTGATCCCTGTGATCGGGATCAGTGAGATCTGTTATGTCCCGGCCAGCCCAGCCCCCATACAGTTAGAACACAATGAGGGAACACAATTAACCTCTTCACTGCCCCCTTAGTGTTAACCCCTTCACTGCCAAAGACATTTATACAGTAATCAGTGGATATTTAAATATCTGATCGCTGTATAAATGTCATTGGTCCCAAAAAAAGTGTCAAAAATGTCCGACATGTCTGCCCCAATATAAAGGTCCCGATAAAAATTGCAGATCACCGCCATTACCAGTAAAAAAAAAATAATAATAAAAACTTCATAAATCAATTCCCATAGTTTGTGGACGTGATAACTTTTGCGCAAACCAATCAATATATGCTGGTTGCGATTTTTTTTTTTACCAAAAATATGTAGAAGAATATATACCGGCCAAACCCAATGAATATTTTTTTTTTTTGGATTTGTATTATAGCAAAAAGTAAAAAATATTGTATTTTTTCCAAAATTGTTGCTCTTTGTTTGTTTATAGCACAAAAAATAAAAACCACAGAGGTGATCAAATACCACCAAAAGAAAGCTCTATTTGTGGGGAAAAAAATGATAAAAATTCTGTTTGGGTACAGCGTCGCACGACTGCGCAATTGTCATTCAAAATGGGCTGAAAGCCGAAAATTGGTCTGGGCAGGGGGGGGGGGGGGGGTTTAAGTGCCCAGTAAGAAAGTGGTTAAAAGCATGCATAGGAAAGTCAGGAAATTTAAATAGCCTGTATTTGGAGAGTGAGCACTTTTCCAAAATTCCATCTTTAGCACTTGCCCACCAATTTTTGTCTAAATCAGGGGCGTCCAACCTTTTGGCTTTCCTGTGCCACATTGGAAGAAGAGGAATTGTCTTGGGCCACACATAAAATACACCAACAATGTACGAATGCCTTCTGGTAGTCAATGGTTGCGAGTGCTGATTAGTGTGTTCTGGCGGGGGGGGGGGGGGCAGTACCCCTGTTAGAACACAATAGCACAGCTGCGGAGATCACCGCACTAATATTGCTTTTGTTAGTATGACGATCTGTCAGATTTTTTTCGTTCAGCCCGCTGGGTTGAACGGAAAAAAACTGAGTGTGTGCACCCAGCTTAAGGATAGCTGATGAGCAGATAAAGTCAGACAGATCACAAGTTAACTTTGCTAGATTTGTATCCTCCATAGGTCCCCCTGCACATACTGCCTGCTGCCATGCTCTCTGCATTCCTCCACTGCACATACTGGCCACCATGAACTTTTTTCAGCATTGCCTCTTCTGGAACTGGCACACTTTTGCTAACTTTATAGAAAACATACTGCACCTTTTTTGCCCAAGAAGAACCTTTAGTAAGGTAAATAATGCATAAAGCCCCCTGGGTACTTGTCTGGGGACTCCCTGCATTTGCCACCGCTGGTGCTATGCCAAACATGGCATTGCGCCCCTGGCATCTCTCCAGACAGGCCTGGCTTGTCCATACCAGCTTTTGCTGCGGCTCCTATGCAGTGCATGGCATCATCGGCATCCCTCCAGCCGTGCCCAGGTTGCATTTTTAACTTTCTTTGGCCACATGCGGCCCCTGGGCTATGGGTTGGACACCCCTGGTCTGCACCATTTACTCTACACTGCTGGCTTACAGGAGACCTGGGTGTGTATGATATGGAGGTCTGTCATATTAATAGATGTGTTTTATCGTGACAGTGAAGTCTACACATTGAGTGACCGCACCTGGCTTGGGTCAGGCAGCGACTGGCTAAGGGTGTATCCTTTTGGCCTGCGAAGGTTATTAAACTGGATAAAGGAGGAATTCAACAACCCCCCCATCTATATAACTGAGAATGGAATATCTGAACGTGGAACAAACTTGAAAGACGTATGGAGAGAACACTACTTCAAATATTATATCAACGAGGCCATGAAAGGTACAGAACAGAAGATGATCCTTATAAATGAGCAAATAATTAAGAAACACATTAAACACATGTAAATACATAACCAGAGGTTACCATCGGGGAATATTTGTCAAAATGGTCAGTAGTAAATCTCCCAACTTTGAGATTGGAAAAAAGGATCCCTTTCAGCAGAAATTGTTTAGGGAAAGGACATATCCTTGTCATACATGCAGCCCTCTTTCTCCAACCACCTTCATACATTTGAAGTGTATCTTAAGCTAAGCCCTGGAAATTAATGTCAGTGAGAAGGGCCTCCACAACTTTTTTTTTTTAAGAAAAAAATGAAAAACATATGGCAGAAACCCCTATTATAAACTAAGTGAATCCATTTTTAAAGTGGTAGTAAACTCAGTTTTACCACTTTTACCTTCCGGTTAACCCTTTAATAAGGCTTACCTGTAGGTACTGTGAATATCTCCTAAATTTGCACTGTTTAGGAGAGTGCATGCAGCCGGTGATGTCAGAGCCAGTGCCATTGCCGTAACCGGAGGCCGCAAACCCGTAAGGAAGATGGAAGCCCTCTCATCGTTGACAGTGCCGCACTGGAGGGCTTTGTTTTAAGGTAAGTCTCACATAACGTGCTATTATGCGATGCATACTAGCACATTATAACATTGCCTTGCAGGGGAATTTTTTTTTCTTTAACTGTGGTTTACTAGAGCTTTAAACAGTATAAACAATATACAAATGTCAAACATTGACAATACCCACAGCAAGTAATCTGCTTGGCTCTACAATTCAAGTCAAAATAGTAATGAATGACACCCTGGGATACAGCGGTAAAACACAGTGCCATGGTGAACAGTGGGCTTGGCCAGCTTTTCCTAGCAGTGGGAGGAGCTTAAATGGAGATGAAAAAACAGAATCTGTACCTAAGCGCTGTACTGTATACACTGTATATATATATATATCACAGTTCTTGTATCTACAAAATACCCCTACTTACTGGGTCACAAGTGACAGTCTCACAGATACACATAAACCTCAGAACAATGGATCATTTTTTAACAAATTAAACATTTCCATTACATGCTTTTCTGCACACAGAAAGATATCACATTGTCTTTCTGAGCCTATCGAGAACTTCATTAAATTCAGAAACTGCTGGGACACCTTATGGGAACAGGATGTGGGGATTCTTGAGTAAGGTCAATGGGAAGAGGCTCTACAGTCGATACATTCTAGCTCCCTTAACATGGCACAGTGCCTCTCTCAGTTATACATTGTCTTACGTGTACACTATACCCCTTAGAGATTATACAGGATGGGTCTAAGAGATGGCCCTGAGTGCACCAGGTGCCTCAGAGGCCATGGAGACCTAATCCACATACTCTGGAGATGCCCCGAGCTCCATATTTACTGGACAGGGGTGGTGGACACCATCAATAACGTATTCCAAGTGACAGTTCACCAGGACCCGAAGTCCTGCCTGTTGGGCATCCATGATGACTTTCCCAAGGAAGACGTTCACAGAAGGGCAATTAGTAGAGCATTTTTTCAAGCCCACAAACTCATACTTAGGCACTGGAAGGATGCTGAACCACCCTCCTAAGATGAATGGATAAACCATATGGGGGATACCATCAGACTTGAGAAATACATCTTCCAGCACAGAGGTAGAGCCAACAAATTTAACACATTAAGGTCTCCATGGTTAGACACGCCTGGTCTCAGCCCAGTTGACTTGATATTGGACAGATTACTTACCTGATGGAGATCCATTGAGGTAGAGGTTATTATCATGCTGGTGAGGGGATTGGTCTTATGCTACATTATTTTACATTATCTGTAATCAAGAATTCTGTAAGAGGAATGTAAAGCCATAATACTTTTAATGCTGGTATCTGAACTCTAGAAAATGTAATGCTCATTGATCTGTTGCCATGTTTGACTTCAATAAAAATCCTTTCTGGTAAAAAAAAGAGAAACTGCTGGGACAATGAACACATGTACAGCATAATATATACAGTGCAAAGGTCAGGAATAGGTAACATAAAAAACAACAAATAATTTCAGCAGTTAGGAAAAGCCCCCTCCCAAAAGTCTTCATCAGAGTCCTCCTTTACATCAGGGGTCTCCAAAGTCTCCCTTTAAATTAGAGTACCCAGAATCCCCCTATACACAAGAGACCTCCCCCTTACATCAGGGTCCCCAGAGTTGTCACAGAGTTCCACCCACTGTGCTCTCAGCCAGTGTATTTTCACATACAGTTCTTCTGCCCATGGACTTTTATGGACATGAGAAATTAGGTGTATTTTTACATATTGTCCATGCAAATACAGACAGTTGGCAACCCTGTCAATGAGACAGAAGTGACAGATGGATGAGAAGTCCTAAATGTTACAGTTGTCACCAGAACAGAAGGTGAAGGTAAATCTTCCATTGGAGACATCTGTTCCAGTAAAAGCTAACATTAAGGGCCAGTCAACACCGGGAATAGTACAGAAACGCGCTGTGCATTCCTGTGCGATTCACATGCAGTTTTGTGCAGTGCGATTTCAGCCTATTCATTTTGAATGGACTGAAATTGCACCACACCAAAAGTAGTGCATATACTACTTTTGGAAAATTACTGCAACCGGATCATATGGTACGGGCAAACACACCGCATTTGTGATCTGCATTTTGGGTATTATTAAGGTAATATTGTCACCGGCCACAGATCACAACTGCAGTGAGTTTTGCATGCGGTGTGGGAAATGCACACAAAATGAGGGTTTCCTGCACCGTGTTCTGGTGTGAACAGGCCCTAAACGGATTTTGTTGTTAGTATACAGAATCCACTAGATGACACACAATATAATAAATCCATTTTCTGTGCCCTCTTATGGAGTACCCCTAAAACTTCATATCCCACAATTTATTGACAACAGTATGCTGGCTTTCAATTGAGCCCTCAACCTTCCATGGTCTTGTTGGGAGTTAGGAAAGTCTCTCCACTGGGCTCATAAAAAGAAATGAAGACCCAAAAAAGGGAAAGAGCCTAGCCAAAATCTCACTGAAAATAGATGAACACAGTTTGGATATGGTTACACTTTATATTTAGGTATTACAGAATGCTTCCTATTGGTTGTTACAAGGTAAAGCTAGTGGAGAAATATTGGCCAAGCCATAGTGATTAAATCAAGGATAGGAAAAATAAATCTGACATTTTAAAATAATTGATAAAAATCTCAATACATCTCAATCTCAATCTCAATACAGTGCAAAAATGTGAAATAAATGCAAATTTACATTTCATAAAAAAAATACATCAACATAATATGATTAGTGTGCTGAAAAAACAATACTTAAATCCTATAAACAAATAATAAATCCCAATTCATGAATTTAAAAATCTAAAAAACAGGTAATTCGTGTGCAAAGTCCAAAAAAATATACTGTGTATCGTCCCATATCCATGTGCAAGTGAATGCCGCTCTTATACAATAAATATAAGAAATCCAAGAAACAGACAGTTGTTACATCCAATGCTGATCACACATGATATAAGATAAGGTTGGCTCCTTACCGGATAGTGTGGACCAAATTAAATGGTCAACAGCGCATTTAAAATAACCAGGATGTCTTCCTATCACTCCTCATCCTCTTGCTGTGAACTCTCCCAGCAATGTAATGTAAAGCAAGAAAACGACATCTCATAGTGCAATATGTTTAAAAAAATCTGTATCTTTAATAATAGAAGTGCACTTACATATTTTCCACAGTAAAATCGCATTAAAAGATGCACAGAGCAGTTCCCCGAGCAAGCAATCTCCAAACACTGGTGTTCCGGCACTCAGATAGCATAAAGGCTTCATGTGGATTTGAATATTGGTTTTTCAACACACTCATTTTATTATGTTGGTGTATTTTTTATGAAATATAAATTTGCAATTATTTCACATTTTTGCACTTCATGAATTGAGATTTTTATCATTAATTTATATATATATAGAGATTTATGCACATTAAGTATGGTATATTTTCTATCACGTTGTATTAATTTAGCGCCACAAGATTTGAGTTATTTATACACTAATTTGGTATCACAGATTTTGGTGTAGGCTGCTTTTATGTGTTAAAATCTCCCCCAGTGCAGAATTATTTGTGTTTTTATATTTTAAAATCATTGTCTATGTTTTTTCCCACACAGCTGCCAAACTGGACGGGGTGAACCTGTGTGGGTACTCAGCTTGGAGTCTGCTGAAGTTGTTGCCCACTTGCCACCCTGCCCAGCCCAGCATTCACCTTCTCAATCTCTCAGAGACAGTAAACAATGTCCATGTGCTTGGATGGGGTTTGTTATTTTATGAGATGCCCTTAAAGAAATTGAAGTGTTTGCAATGGGACCAAACTCCCTGTACATATAGACACACCAGACTCCTCCTGCACAACTTGCTTGCAGACTATTACTCTCTTCCTCCTGCACAATGCTTTCTCCCAGGCACAGCTAGCACATGGTTAGACCTGACACTGGCTTCAGCCAGGCCTTAGCAGAATGCCTTATTTCAGGCAGGGACCTAAAGCCCCTTTATTGTAGCAATAGAAAGTCCTAGTGGTAGCTGTCCTCTTGGTGGACTACTGATCCCAGTCAGCCCCCTTTAGGCCCTGCCAGTAGGGTTGCCACATCATCCCTTTAATCCAGGACAGATATTAAATACACAGGTTCTGTGGCTGATTAAGGTGGTAATTAAACTCACTTGGTGCCTTATCTGCATTCAATTAGCCTCAGAACCTGTGTAATTCATATGTGTCCTGGATTAATGGGATGATGTGGCAACCCTACCTGCCAGCCCTCCTGGCTGCAGCTGCCCGGCTCCACTGCCCATGACACCACAGTTCTCTCCACTGGCTCTGCACCCATCCCAGACTGCATCCTCCCGTTCCTCTCAGGCGTGCCTCCCCAGTCCTCCTGACTGTACATGTCACACTTTCCAGCCCTCCTGGCTGTGACTGGTGGTTCCCTCCTGAAGACTTGCCCAGCAGTTCTCTCCGCTGTCCTCTCTGGCTCCTCTATGTGTCTACTGTCCAGGACACCTCTGTGGGTTGTAAGAGGGTCCTGTGCGCTCCCGAGCCCCAGGCCCAAGGTCACCTCCCAAGACTGGGGGGCTCCCTCAAAGGCCCCACCAGCCTAGCACTCCATCCTCCATCTCCCAGTTCTTCCACCCGAACACTTCTCCCCAGCAGGGCTGACCCTGGGTATTTGAGGAGGCCTGCATCCTGCCAATCCAAGCTGGGGATTGGTCAAGGCTCCTCAGAATACTCCAGACGGCTCCACCTCCCCTCCCACCTCTCTTTCTAGTACCTTCTAGAAAGAAGTGGGAGGTTCTGGTGAAACCATCTGTGAGTCACCCAGCAATACTCTGAGCCAGTCCCAGCCCAGCAGATCAAAACAAACAGGCCTAGCTGCCAACTAGGCCTTCTTAAATGTACCTACTCTTACAAAAAAAAACCTTCGCTCTTGCACCTACCTAATAGAGGGTGCTACATGCCCATTAAGTACGGTATATTTTCTATCGTGTTGTATTCATTTAGTGCAACGCTATTTGAGTTATTTATACACTAATTTGGTATCACAGGTTTTGGTGTAGGCTGCTTTTATGTGTTAAAATCTTCCCCAGGGCAGAATTATTTTTGTTTTATATTTTAAAATCATTGTCTATGTTTTTTTCACACAGCTGCCAAACTGGACGGGGTGGACCTACGTGGGTACACAGCTTGGAGTCTCATGGATAACTTTGAGTGGGCTAGTGGTTACTCAGAACGCTTTGGTTTGTACTACGTCAACTTCTCAGATCCAGCTTTGCCTCGCATTCCCAAGGATTCTGCCAAATACTACAGATCCATTATTAGGTGTAATGGTTTTCCCAATCCCCGGAATATCTCTCATCCTTGTTTCCAACCAGAGAATTTGCCTGAAGGTGAGTCGAGGGAAGTTTTGTGCGACCTTACTGGGTTGTTGTCATGCTAAGTCATAGTGACTAAAATAAGGAGATCGACTCGCTGTCTCTGTTAACTTTGTCATTGAGGAAGGTGGATAGGGCTTTTCTGCTGCTTGTACATCCTTTTCTTCTGCCTAATTACCACAATATAACAGGAGGAGCTGTGATTGCTAGCAGTTGGAAGGCCTCATTTTATCACAAAGTATGTAGGTGATGAACTTGCCCTGCCATACCACCAGTGAATCATGAAGAATTACAGTATTACACAAAAAAATGGAGTACTTTTATTTTGCCGCTACGTTTTTTTTTATACTGCTTATTCAAAATAACAAATGCAATCATTTAGAGGTTGGATGAACAGTTTAGTGCAGTATAGCACTTTTTATAGATAAATGGAACATATTTTCCTAGAGGCTTATATAAAGAGACCAAAGAGAGGGACAACTGAGGAGGAGAGAGTGACTGAATGATTTGGTTACAAATGAGGGACAGTCAAAATGAAAACACCAACCTCCCCGCCTTCATACTGCCTCTGTTTTTAATTACAACTTAGCTGTAGTGAATCAAACTACCCCACTGCTTATAATTAATGACCTTGCTACAGTGATATGATGGTGTGCAAACTCTGTTCCTCTACCTCAATCAGAAGCCACTCCTCTCATGTAGACCTGAAAGAATTGCAGAAGCAGAGTTCTATTGTGCACACTGCAACTGCATGAGGTACCTCTTTAGATCTAGGCCCATTTATCTAAGATGTGGGTCGGGGAGGTACTGGAACCACTTCCTGCTGTCACATAGACCTGAACACTGCTCATTTCCTGGGCAGGTGAGAAGTGAGCAATCCTCATTAATCCCTCCTTATAATTGAATAGGAGCAGATTTTTTTATAGGGGCTTTTCCCGAATATGTCTGCCACTTTCTTATTTTCCAAAAATGTTTATTATTTATATTCCAAGAACAATACAAAGTGATCACATTCCATTGAACACATCAAGTAATATAAAATGTTTTCCATACAATACAAGCAAGAGGAAAAAGTAAAGGCATTATTGGTGGTCATAGAAAACAGTTAAAGAGTTCTGTCGTTCCAGAGTCTATCATTCCACTAACATAGAGGTGACTCTCCTCGTATGTCTTGGGGCCTCCCTACCAGGCGGCATAATCATGCCTGTTGGGGGGACTTCTTAAGATTCACTTGAGTGAGAGAGTAGATAAAGTTGTATAGTCATGTCCAAAATTGTTTCACTTTCAGGCATGTCCACCAAATGTGGAATGGTGTACCTGGCTACATCCTCTAAAACAGTGTGGAGAAGCCCCCGGGACATAAGATACCACCCTTGCCGTTACCATATACCATCTAAACATCACTTTATAATTGACCTCTATGATTGAGGTTTAATATAGATCCTGGAGTTACACTGTGCCAGCTTGTACCAGTCATCCAGCTCAAGTATCTCACCCATGTCTCACTCCCATTTCTCCATATAAGGCAACTCGTGGAGGTAGAGGTGTGTATGGTGTAGATCTTAAATATATGGCCCTGCAGCTTCCTGCATGGGTGTTCCATTGATGTAAATATGGTCAGGTCAGAATTACGTTTCAAAGAGGTTAGAAAATATGCTGTCTGGGTATATCAAAAATATTCCGCACAGGGTAGCTGATACTTCTACTGCAAGAATTTTTTTTGATACTATGCCCTTATTGTCACAGAAATCTGCAATTGGCAACAAGCTTTTGTTGGTCCACCAATTAAAGTTTTGTGGAGTGAGACCCAGGGTGAAAGTGGGGTTGTGGAGTTGTAGGGCTAGGAGACCATGCATGGATCAAGGAGCAAGAAGGATAGAGTCAGACAGAGGATAACAGGTCTATCCTTAGCTAACACATCAAGTGACTAATCTTTCTCGATTGATGAAGCGGGAATTCCAATTTCATCCATTAGGGAGAGGACTTCTGTGTATGAAATCTTATTAGCTGTGCCAATTGCTCAGCCTGGAAATACTTGCCTAAGTCAACTGCCACTTCTTTATACTAGGGTTTTATCTGTTCTGATAACATCTAAGCATGCTTGCCAGTGTAGCAAGTGTGGCTGCTGATTAATTGGCTGCCTAAGCAGCAAATTGGTGCCTCCTCACCCAAATTCAGCCCCTTGCCATGGATGAAAATGGGAGGCAGCTGGAAGGATCAAGTCACTGTAGAATGGAGGGAGATGGTGCCACTTGTAGGCGTATCAGCACTTGAATTGCAGTCAGCAGTGGGAATTAAATAGTCAGCTTGAAAAATATTCCTTTAGTAACAAAGTCCCTCACAAGGAGCTCTTTTCATTAGCCATGTAAAAATACTTTTAAAAATATTTTTTAAAGAATAGCTAAGCTTCTTACTAAAGACCTTGTTTTGCTCTGCAGATACAACAGCCAGCACATCAAGTACCAGCAGCACCACCAGGAATACTCAGACAGGCGGCAGCCCGGAACCCACCAAGAAAACAGAATCGGTCAGTTTCCTGGGATTGGACATCTCTATGAAAGATGCCTCCACTGCCTTGTACGTGGAGTTTGCCCTGCTACTCGCTTCTGTCTTGGGCATTATTTTATCTATTGTGATGTACATTAAAAAAGGCAAGAAGGCAGTTCAAGTTGAAACATTCTAACTGTGTTTGTTACTAATGTATAGTTTTATATAAAAGATCTTCCTGAATGGCCTGAAATAAAATCACTCCAAACAAATATCTCATTTTTGTTTGTTTGTCTTTGACTTTGTATGGTCAACCACACATTCATCCCAAATGTAATATACAAATAAACCGAAAACACAATAACTGACTCCTTCTCAGGTTGAAGGCACCTAAAATCCTGGGGTACCATACATAGGAAATTGCAACATAGCTTGCATGGTTCCTGTGTAACCCTTCCCCTTCCTGCTGCCTTTGCACAACTATTGAGAAGGATATGAATGACATTTCTGGCCAAAAGGAAGGTGCAGTGGGCAAGAATGAATGGGTGTTCACAGGGACCAGGCATTGGCAAGCACTGGCTGAAATCTCCGTTACATAGTAAAGCTTTTCAGCTACAGGGGTACTGTCCTAACAAACTGAATAAACATGGAGGAACCCTTGAATTAAATTGCTGGTCTCAGGGAACCCCTTCTAATAATTACTATATCTACAGTTCAGTATACATTAGTATGATGGTCACTAGAAAGAATGTTCCTTACATTTGTGGTTTTTACAGATAGCTTAAAAGATCGTAGTTTCAGTGGTTACTTATCTACGAGGCAGAAATTACTCATTGCTCAAGAAATCCCTAACAACCTTTTGAGGAGCCTTAGGGTTCCACAGAACCCTACGTTTTGAAATAAGAAACAGTTAAAACCCCTGTTAGACATTGCAACTACATATGTCTCATTGGGAAGATTTATCCTTTATTCTTGTTCCAGCAATAACTACAAATTTTGGATTTCCCATTGCTTTCAGTCCTGTGTCTATGGTCACCAAGACAAATGGGGAGAGCGAATCCCACCAGTGGGGACCCACACATCTATTACAACCCAGAAGAGATTTCAAGCCTTCCACTCTTTAAACAAATCTAAAAAAAAAGTTATGGCTTTAGATACATGTAGGCAGATAGAGTCCTATGCTGCTCCAGTCAGGAGGGTTAGAATTTATTGTGTTCCTGGTTCTTTCTTGGCGGCAGGACCTACTGGTTCTGTGTGTTATAAAAGGGACAGGGTCCAGACCCATGGGGCTTTTTGGGGCCAGAGTTCACGAGTGAGAGCGGTTGCTGTTGAAGATGCCAATCTTGAATACTACCATGTTATAAAGTTTTTGAAACTTTGTCTTTGCCTAGTCTGAAGTTACTCAAGGGGTGTAATGCAAGTATTGCAATAAAGTGATCCATGTTACAAACCCATTAAACAGTCCACATTCAGTGAAAGATCATGTACTGCAAACTTTGCAGTACTTGAACTTTCACTGAATGTGGACTACTTAATGAGTTTGCATTGATGTCAGCATCTGCAAAGTGCTCCTCCATGCATGCTGAAATCAATGTA
Source organism: Glandirana rugosa (assembly GCA_018402905.1). NCBI lineage: Eukaryota > Metazoa > Chordata > Amphibia > Anura > Ranidae > Glandirana > Glandirana rugosa. The sequence continues at coordinate 537,986 of BLSH010331398.1, read as the reverse complement.
AACTCATTAGAGGGGGGTTGCTGGGCACTGGTGAGGATGCATTGTTGGGCACAGGTGAGGCTTCGCTGATGGGCACTGGTGAGGCTGCATTGATGGCACTGATCAGTCTGCATTGATGGCACTGGTGAGGCTGTGCTGATGGGCAATGGTTAGACTGCACTGATGGACACTGGTGAGGCTGCATTGATGGGCACTGGTGGGGCTGTGTTGATAGGCACTGATGAGGCTGCATTGATGGGCACTGATGAGGCTGTGCTAATGGGCACTGCATTGCGTGGCACCGGTGAGGATGCATTACTGGGCACAGGTGAGGCTGCATTGATGGGAACTGGTGAGGCTGTGCTGATGGGCACTGATGAGGCTGCATTTATGGATACTGATGAGGTTGCGCTGATGTGCACCGGTGAGGCTGCTAGATGTACATCGGCGAGGCTGCGTTCATGGGCACTGATGAGGCTGCATTTGAGGGGCAGTGATGAGGCTGCACTTGGTACCCTCTTTTACTATAGAGAGATGGAGAGGTGGAGCTCAAAGATGAAAAGGTAGAGCCTAGAAAAGGAAGGGGTGAGGTTTACAAATGACAGGGTGGGTCTTAAACTGAAAGGGGCATGTCACTGACAGGAAGGTCATGTTTAAATTAGGAGTGCATGAGTTTAGTCAGACCTAGGGCAGCACTAAACCTAAATACACTGCTGCTGTACCCCCATTAACGAAATTCATCCTCTCTATTTGTCCTGTTTACCATTATCATTGAAAGTGAAAGTAAAAAGAAAACCCCAATTTTTAGGTTGTCCCCGGAAAAGTAATAGATGGGAAAACTTCCAATGGGGACACTAGTTCTGGTAAACTGGGGGTTCCCAAGAAATTCATTTAATTTGCAGAGATTTCCGCTCACTTCCTGTTTGGCTATGGGACAAGAAGTGAAGGGGAATCTCTGCAATGGGACAGAAATGGCGAAAAAAAAATCAGACAGGGGTTATAACCCTCCCTTACTCTATCCAAAATGAAAAAAAAAAGTTTTGCCCATAGTTCTACTTTAAGTTCCATTGGTTGCAAGCCTGAATTTTTCATGAAGGTATGTTGTTTTTCAGGGGATCAAAGAACAAAGGAGCGACCATCCTTTGGACAAGGATATTCTGCTAGGGGATGTCTGCCTCAGCTAGTGTCCATGTCCCAGAGAGCGAGTGGAGGTGAGGGAGAACAGTAAACATCCATTTGCTGATCTCCCATATCATGAACCCAGAATCAATGTCTTAAACATCACTTACAGGTTTCTGGTGTCATTTTCTCTGGCCCTCACACCCAGAGAAGGAGCTAATAAAGCACGATCTGCACTCCATTAGCTTCAATGGAAGGCAAGCAAGACATCAGGGGTCTAAAACAGTGGTTCTCAACCCTCTCCACCAAGTACCCCCAACAGGCCATGTTTTGGGAATTTCTCTTGGATAAAATAGCTGTCCAAAATACCAAGCCGTTGACTGATAAAGGAAAACCTGCAAACATGGCCTGTTGGGGGTACTTGAGGACAGGGTTGAGAACCACTGCTGTAATAGACCCCTGAATTCTCATCAAAGAGTCTTTAAAATATTATCACATTTATGACAATTTTGTCCCCTATGTGATATGAATAAAGTTTCAGAGAAAGTAAAAATGCACACACAAATGTAAACGCACCTACGTGCAAAAACCTCACTTGTGATACACGTTACATAACACCACACATGCTGGAGTAAGAGCAACAATTCCAGGGCAATTATTCACAGTAACTCTAAACTGATGACCCGCAGGGACTTTTAAATTGTCACCAATGGAAAATATTGGGTACCAAACAGAGGCGTAACTAGGACCTTCAGGGCCCGATGCAAGAAATTATGAAGGGCCCCCTGACCCCTGGCCAAGTCCCTTCCCTCTTCCCACTGATCCAGGGTCCCTTTACTCCCATCACGGGTCCCTTTATTATGGTACTGCAGGGGGGCCCTTTCACAAGTTCTGCAGCGGGCCCCCTTTCTGCCATCCCATGGTGGTGAAATGCCAGGGCCCGGTCAAAATTGCAACCTTTGCAATTCTGATAGTTCCCTCACTGGTGTCAGTAGTTTTTAATTTTTATTTTAATTTTATTTTTTTTTACCATTTAATTTTATTTCTTTTACAATTTTATTTTTACAATTTTTTTAGGAGCTCTGTTGGGTGGCTTTGATGAGATATCAGGGGTCTAAACAAACCTCAGCCCTCAATTTCCATCTGTGTAGCCTCAGCTGCACAGAATGAATGGACGGGAATAGTTGAGCACCGAGCCTCCCATTCATTCAGAAATGGAAGTATAGTAAAAAAACGTTTACTATGCTTCAGTTACGAATGAACCAATTGGTACCAATCACTGACTCTGTTCATTCAGAAAAGGAAGGAGCTGGTAAATGACAAATTCACCGACCCATTCCCATCTCTCCATCATGACACATCTTCTACAGCAGCTGGCAGGAGAGAGGAGGGGGGAAGACAGCAGCTCTGTGGTGGGGACCAGGGAAGCACACAGGGATCCTGGGAACAGCAGAAGACAAGTAAACTGGATAGAGGAAAATGGAGGAGTTTGATTCCTCTAAATGCTACCCCCGCCATCCCTCTTATTCAGGTGTACAAGGCAGGCGCACGGGTCCCCTGGACCATTGCAACCCCTATCGTTACGCCCCTGGTGCCAAAGTGTTTAGCCATTTTTTGGATGTGCACTTATTTAAAGTTTGACATGTTATCTCTTTATTTGACACAACCTCATCTTTTCATTTTACAGAAAAATTGAGTATTCTGTTACATTTTCGTGCCCTAAAATAACATAAATATATTTTTACCGAAATGTTGTGCTTGATAAACCATTGCACAAATATTGCATAACAAATATAAATAAAAATTATATAAAATAAATAAAATTGGAGCTACCACTATTTTATTCCCCAGGGTGACTACGCTCACAAAATATATTGTTTGGGGGTTTTAACTATTTAACTAATCCTTAAGCCTAAAATCATCTTTCATATGTGTGCAAAAATGGCTCTGGCAGCAAAAGAGTTAAAGGGTGTAAAGACTGAATAAAATGTGTGAAACGCTGTGGTACTAGATTTTGCATTCCATAAGAATTCATTGAAACCTTTTGCTATCACACTGGCCCTGATTTACTATACCTCCCAAATCTACTCCCTCAGTGCCTTAAAATAACTCCCAATTAAAGGCAATTACAACTTTAACTCTCACAGACTGGAGTAAATTAACACACATGCGATCTCTATTTGCCTTTGAAGATGCCTCTCAGATCACATGTTCTAAGCGCTGGATGTTAGCTTTTCCGCCGTTACTCTGCGGCGGGTAGGCGGCAAGTGCTTAAATATCGTGCTTGAGGCATTCCCTTAGTATGGATCTCTGGGATGTTTAGAACAGTGGCACCACAAAATGAAATTTGTAAAAAAAATTGTCATTTAAAATCGGTCGTGGCTGGAATGTATTGCTGGTTCCCTGCAATATAGATAAAGATCACTGAAAAAGCATTGCGTTGGGGATCCCCCACAGTCCATACCAGGCCCTTCGGGTCTGGTATGGATTTTAGGGGAACCCCATGCTAAATTTATAAAAAAAATGGTGCTGGGGTCCTCCCAAAATCCATACCAGACTTGAAGGGCCTGGTACGGACTTTCTGGGGGACCCCTATCCAAAATTTCTGTTTAATTTTGGCGTGGAGTTCCTCTTAAAATCTATGCCAGACCCTTATCCGAGCGTGCATGTACTGTATATATTCTACACAGTGGTGTAGTGGTTAGCACGTTCACCTGGGAGCCAATGGGTCACTGGTTCAGATCCCAACCACAACACTACCTGCCTGGAGTTTGCATGCTCTCCCTGTGTCTGTGTGGGATTCCTCTGGGTACTCCAGTTTCCTCCCACACTCCAAAGACATGCAGGTAGGTACATTAGAACCTGTCTAAATTGGCCCTAATATATGTATGAATGTGAGTTAGGTACATAGATTGTAAGCTCCTTGAGGGTAGGGACTGATGTGAATGTACAATATATATGTAAATTGACAGTGCTATATAAGTACCTGAAATAAATACACTGAATGCAGTGTATTATATATACCATACTGTACATATATATTTGTATGCCACTGCCTATCCTTTTGCTATCTCCGCAAATGTTTTCACTATATTCGGCTTCTGTGTAAGTGGCCTTATATAGTGTGGGCGTGGACTCTGCCGTAGACCTGCTGAGCAATGATTGGCCAAAGGCACCCTTCCTTTGGCCAATCATGGCTCTCACAGCAGAGCATGCTGTGATTGGCCAAAGCACACAGGTCATGTGCATGCTTTGGCCAATCAGCAGGTGGCATTCCCCCACAATTTCTCTGCATTATGAGCCATTCAAATTTCCCACCAGGACCCCATAATGTTCAGGATTTGGCAAACCCCCAATGTTCGATTCAAACAGACTTTTGACTTGAACTGGGGGACCATCCCTATTGACCATGGATGTACATCGCGAGACACTTTAATATAAGAGATGGGACAAAAAGTGTCTCCATTTTTACACTTTTTAGGTGAATAGGTATGATGTACCCAAAACCCATTCACATGGGGGGGGGGGCGGGATCTGGTGGCCCCCTTGTTAATGAGGGCTTAAACATTTCAATTAGCCCCCCCAACCACCACGGTTGTCAGGAAGAGGCCCTTGTCCCCATCAACATAGGTACAAGAGGCTCTGAGGGAGGTGGGGGGGGCACGCAGAGCCCCCCCACCCCAAAGCACACACCCCATCATGTTAAAGGCATGTGGCCTGGTTTGTTCCAGGAGGGGGGCAGGCCCTCACTTCACCTCCAGGCTGCATGCGCAGAAAGGGTCTGGAGTTTGGGGGGATCCCCCACCATTTTGTGATAAAATCCATCCCTGAGCCAAAGGGCTTGGTATGGATTGGGAGGAAAATACATTAGAGCCGCAAGCAAGTTAAAATTACATTTTTGATCAATGTAGGGGAGGATGTGGGAGGGGTTCATCGATTTATTTGGCGTCACCACACAATTGCTTGCAGCCCATGTGCACACAGCACTTCCTGTTTCCAGCCACGTTACACTTCCTGCTGATGTATATCTGTAAGGACTATGCAAATATAAATGAGATGACGTCTCAGCGCTGGTTCACACTAGTGCGATGCGAGAACCCTGCAAAGCCGCTGCGGGTTCCCGCATCGCACGCAACTTAGACAGTTCATACTGCCATATACAAACTGCTGGGCATGTCAATAGAAAGCTAATGAGACCCCCAAATCAGTTTGCAGATCGCACTGCAAACTGCAAATTCAGACAGGAAACAGATTGCATGGATGGGAACACCCATGTGATCTGATTCTGCTGTGTAACAAAAAAAGGGTCCTGTGTGAGTTTGGTCAGGATGCGATGCAAATTCAGCCATACTGTCTGTATGGCTGAATTTGCATAGCACAGATCGCATGTGATTTGCACTGCAGTGCGAATCACATCCGATCTCGGACACCGCAGCAGTGTGAACTGGTCCTGAGGAGGTAATCCACTTCCCCAAAACCACCACTCCCCAAAACGAATTTAAAAAGTTACAAAGGAGAACAAGCAAAATCAATTTCATTTTATTTTACCAACAGAAACACAAGTATGTACATATTTACTGGCATTAAAGTATTTACAGTAGATACACATTTAGCAAAACAGTTAGCAATTGGTTTCGAAGGGTCCTGCTCATAGGAGCTTACAATCTAAAATTGGACTAAACCTTACAGTGGAAAATTTTAGTTTCACCGTCCATTACTGCACACACATTTCATAAAATGACTAAACACCCACATGACATTATTAGCTGCAAAATTACAGAAAGATAATTAACAGTCATTCTAACAAAGCATTACAACATAATATTAAAAAAGGCGCAGATTAAACCAAGAATATTGGTGAGTATAAGACAAACAATACACACCCCAATTGGACAGCATGGTAAAATCAAGCCACTTTTGATGGTCAAAATGCACAATCATTTCAGCAAACAGCTCTAGTAAAACATTTGCCATAGCAAACTATCATTCCTACCACAGCAACAAACCTGACCCGTCAGCAGGTCAAACCAACACCCTCTACTGAAGTCCCTTATATAAGCTAGCACTGACACACGCCCTATAGAAGTACACGCCCACCAGTATCTTTCAATCTGCCTTTTCTAATTTATTTCACCTGAGAGGAGGCTGCCATACCCATACTATTTGCTGTGTTAACCCTTGGCTATGTTCATCAGATCAGTATAAGTCCAGGACAAAATTCTAAATCAGTGGTTATCAACCCTGTCCTCAAGTACCCCCAACAGGTCATGTTTTCAGGCTATTATTCTGCACAAGTGATTTGATCAGTTTCACTGCCTTAGTAATTACCACAGCTGTTTCGTCTGAGGGAAATCCTGAAAACATGACCTGTTGGGATGCCTTAAGGACTGGAGTTGAGAAATGCTGATCCAAACAACAGGGGTCAAGCCCAACCCCTGAAAAACAACCCCACACCATAATCCCCCCTCCACCAAATTATTTGGACCAGTGCACAAAGCAAGGTCCATAAAGACATGGATGAGTGAGTTTGGGGTGAAGGAACTTGACTGGCCTGCACAGAGTCCTGACCTCAACCAGATATAATAATGGCCAAATACTCCCATAGACAAACATCCTAAACCTTATGGACACCCTTCCCAGAAGAGTTGAAGCTGTTATAGCTGCAAAGGATGGGCCAACTCAATATTGAACCCCACGGACTAAGACTGGGATGCCATTAACCTCTACAGGTCCGTGCTATTGACAAAAGACGTCAACAGCGCGGACCTGAAAATCCGGGGGGAAGTCCATGGACGTCCGCCCCTTTACACGCCCCCTGCGCGCTCTGGGCGGCGGCGCGCGCGCGCCGCCGCCGCACGCTGCGGGGGCGTGCCCGCGGGTCGGGCGGACTCGATGCGGCGGCGGGTCTCGCGCGTCCCCCGCACATTTCCCCGCCTGCAGGTACCTGAAGGGGGGCCTAAAAGTCCAGGCGCGACAACTGCAGAAAACAGTTATCGTGCCTGGACATCTCCAATTACCGTAGGGTCAGAATCAGGCACCCCAAGTTATAACTCAACCGGGTAGGAAACGTCGATATTGTCGAAGTTGAGAAGACCCTTCCCACAGGTATTCCAAATCCTACAAACAGATACCCTCATAAACCGGTAATAATATAGACCAACTCCAGTCC
>BLSH010331398.1:516413-526883 GCA_018402905.1 Glandirana rugosa | reverse complement strand
ATTTTAGAACAGTGATATCATATCACTGTTCTTCTCTCTGCTATAGTTTCACAGTTTCCAGATGTTTGCAGAACAGTAGTATGGTTTCTCCCGGTTTTAGTTAAAGTGTTACACACAGTTTCCAGATGTTTGCAGAGCAGTGATATGGGTTCGCCCAGTTTTAGTTAAAGTGTTACACACAGTTTCCAGATGTTTGCAGAACAGTAGTATGGTTTCTCCCGGTTTTAGTTAAAGTGTTACACACAGTTTCCAGATGTTTGCAGAACAGTAGTATGGCTTCTCCCGGTTTTAGTTAAATGTTACACACAGTTTCCAGATGCTTGCAGAACAGTGATATGGGTTCTCCCAGCTTATTTATACTTTTTTGACACAGTTTGAAGATGATTTTAGAACAGTGATATGGCTTCTACCGTTAATTAATACTTTTCAGACACAGTTTGAAGATGGTCCACATCCACCTCCATTTTTAATTTTTTTATGAAATTATTTTTTTTAAAAATGCTTTTAGTTATTTCCCTGTCCCCATTTCTTTGTAGGGCACTTGTCCCACCCTTACCCCCATTTCCTTCCTTTTGCAGACCTCTAGGACTTTCCTGGAGTTTTTTTACAGCAATTTTCAGAACTTTTAGTAAAATTACCAGAACCCCGGACCAGAACCCGGACTTTTTTTTGAAAAGTCCGGGTTCGGGCCCGGGTCCCGGACACCCCAAAGTTCAGTACGGACTCGAACTTTACAGTCCGGGTTCGCTCAACACTACTCCCAAAAAATGTGTGTAAAATAACTCTCATTTTGGTATTTACTAACTACTCAAGGAATTACTCCATGAGAGTTATTTTGAGACTTGTTTTGTGTCTGAGCATGCTCAGCTGTGCTCTGTGCCTAGGTGTAAAGAGACGGGGTATTTATCTCTTCTCAGACTTTTTAAGATATTTCAGTGTAGACATCACTTTTTCACACAGTTTAAAAGCAGATTATCTTTAACCACTTCAATACTATGCACTTAGAACACTTTACTACCAGACCAATTTTCAGTTTTCAGTGCTGTTGCGCTTTGAATGACAATTGCGCGGTCGTGCGACACTGTACCCAAACAAAGTTTTTATCATTTTGTTCCCACAAATAGAGCTTTCTTTTGGTGGTATCTGATCACCCCTGCGGTTTTTATTTTTTGCGCTACAAATAAAAAAGGCCGAAAATTTTGAAAAAAAAAAAAGTCTCTATTTTGGTCACAAAACTTTGTAAATAAGTAATTTTTCTCCTTCACTGAATGGCACTGATGAGGCTGCACTGGCGGGCACTGATGAGGCAGTACTGATTGGCACTGATGAGGTGGCACTGATAAGCGGCACTGATGGGCACTCATAGGCGGCACTGATAGGTGGCACTGGGCACCGATAGGTGGCACTGGTGGTGTGGCATTGATAAGTGGCACTGATATGTTGCACTGGTGCGCACTGATAGGCAGCACTGTTAGGCAGCAGCTATAGGGATGGCACTGGCAGGCATCACAGATTGGGCATTGTGTTCCCCTTACCTTTGGTCTCTGGGTGGAATCCCTGGTGGTCCCTTGGTGGCATCCCTAGTGGTCCTGGGAGGGCTCCCTGGTGGTTTAGGGTGGCAACCCTAAGGGGGGCTGCGCTGATAAACAATCAGCACAGACCCCACCCCCGTCAAGAGAGCCGCCAATTGGCTCTCTTCTACTCACTTCTGTAGACGCGAGTAGAGGAAAAGCCAATAAGCAGCTCTTCCTGTTTACACTGTGACCAGCCGTGATTTGTTGTGGCTGATCACATGGTAAAGAGTAACTGACAGAAGCCACACCACACCACCAATCACCGCGCTGCGCAGCCCCATGGGTGCGCGCCAGCTTGTTATCCTGCTGGACATCATACGACGCCCAGTCAGGATAACCGAACCACTTCTTGGCCGTCACTCTGCATACAGCGGTAGGGAAGTGGTTAAACGACCCTGTGTATATGTACTCATAAGATAACATTAGATGGCAGGGGCAGCTGGAAAAACATCCAAATGCCTCTAAACATCCATTTAGAGGCAGCAGTGTGCATGAGGCCTAAGGAGGACACTCCCCTCACTGCATGCATTCTTTAAATCAGTGGCTAGCAACAAGTGGGCCTTGGCCTCATATCTGCCCTGATAGCTACTGCTGGCACACTGTGGCCCAGCCTGCCAACTCTCCACCCACAGCAAACACGAGAAACATGCCATGCATGCACAACTACTTTCTAGATGCTAGAAAGTATGCAACTGGCCACACGTGCAGTGCACCCTCCGTGCCAAGCAAGGGCAGCCGTAGCAAGGCATAGAATGTGCACATAGCCCAGGTAAGCTTTACCATATTCTGGGCACCACTCTTCCCTATCATACATGGGAAGTAGATCTCTTCTAGGATTGCAGCTTCTGTGGAGTGCTGTCATTATCTTAAAACCTTTTATTTCTCCTCTGCTGTTTGCTTTCAATTTCTAAGGACTACATGACCTAGGGCTCGAGAAATCCCGGGCACCATGGCAACTAGAAATTGCATCCTGGCGCCTGGGTTTTGCCAGCCGTCCACCTTCATCTCTGTAAACTTCAATGTAAACTTGCGTCCCATTAACTTCAATGCAAACTCGCATCCCATTGACTTCAATGCAAAACGCCCCTTAGTGACTTCAATGCAAAATTACACCCCATAGATTTCAATCCAAAATTGCGCTGCATTGACGACCCCTAGTGACTTCAATGTAAACTTGCGTCCCATTAACTTCAATGCAAACTCGCATCCCATTGACTTCAATGCAAAAACGCCCCCTAGTGACTTCAATGCAAAAACACCAGCCACATTAATTACATTTAAAAACTTTTTTTAAACTGTCCGTTTCGGTTTTTGGCCAACTGCATCCTGAATAAATTTCATTTTGGTGCACCACTAATTTGGAATCATTTGTTACATCTAGTGCATTAAAAAAATCTAGTTTATTGGGGCACACCTTATGTAGAATTTTAGCCCAGACAATAAAGCCTCTCCTTTAATGTCTATATTCCACCCACCTCTCAAACACCTCTAGTTTAGGGCCTATTCATACAATTGCATTGCAGTAAACCAGGTTACATGCATTGGTGCAGTGACATTTAAAATGAACGCATCTTGCTGACAGATGTGCATTGCAGAACAACACACTGACTTGAATGGCACAAATGGCCATGCACCTTTATTGTGTGTTCTGTTGCATTAAGTATGCTAATGCATGGAATAATATGATCCAACACACTACAACATTGTGAATAGGCCCTTAGGCTTTGTATACACTAGCCCATGCTCTTAAAAATAATCAATGCTAGAATGCTTTTCAGAGTGAAGCTAAGCAGCCGTTGTTAGGCCTTCAGGTGGTTATCCTACCACCTCCCGAGTGCCTTTTTTTTTTAAATAGAACTAATGCACCGTAAAAGCGAACCAAGTCTTTGGATCACAGTTGCAGTGCAGACCTATTGACTTGACTGTGCTGCCTGTCAACTGGTCCAATTTGACACAACACAAAGCACCGCAGCATGTGATTTGCCTCCTCTGGCTGTATTGTAGACATTAGGTGGGAAGAGGGCTCAGTGTCTTAGACCAGTGGTCTCCAAACTGCTGCCCACAGGCCTAATCCGGCCCCTTGCTTGCATTTATCCAGACACTATTCCTCCTACTGATACCAGCGATGGGACACCATTCCTCCCACTGACACCAATGATGTGGCACTATTCCTCCCACTGACACCAATGATGGGGGACTATTCCTCCCACTGACACCAATGATGGGGCACTATTCCTCCCACTGATACCAATGATGGGAACTATTCCTCCCACTGACACCAATGATGGGGCACTATTCCTCCCACTGATACCAGTGATGGGACACCATTCTTTCCACTGGCACCGATGATGGGCACTATTTCTCCTACTGATACCAGCGATGGATCACCATTCTTTCCACTGACACCAATAATGGGGCACTATTCCTCCCACTACCAATGATGGGGCACTATTCCTCCCACTGATACCAATGATGGGGCACTATTCCTCCCACTGATACCAATGATGGGGCACTATTCCTCCTACTGATACCACCGATGGGACACCATTCCTTCCACTGACACCAACCATGGGGCACTGATCCTTACACTGACACCAACAATGCGGCACTATTCCTTCCAATGACACCAGTGAGTAGGCACTATTCCTTCCACTAACACCAGCCATGGGGCCCTATTCTTTCCACTGACACCAACAATGGGGAACTAATTCTCCCATTGACACCAACGGGGCACTATTCCTCCCACTTACACCAACGATGGGGCATAATTCCTCCCTCTGATAAAAGTGATGGGTTACTATTCCTCCCACTGACACCAACAATGGGATACTAATCCTGCCACTCACACAAATGATAGGGTACTATTCCTCCCACTGACACCAATCATGGGGCACTAATCCTGCCACTGACACCAACAATGGGGAACTAATCCTGTCACTGATACCAACGATGGAGAACTAATCTTCCCATTGATGCCAATGGGGCACTATTCATTTCACTCACACCAACAATGAGGCACCATTCCTTCCAATGACACCGACAGGACATTATACCTTACACTCACACCAACAATGCTGCACTATTCCTTCCATTGACACCAGTGATTAGGCACCATTCCTTCCACTAACACCAGCCATGGGACCCTATTCTTTCCACTGACACCAACTATGGGGAACTAATCCTCTCATTGACACCAATGGTGCAGTATTCCTCCCACTGACCATAGGCACCTTGTAATTCTTTTACGTCTACACTGACCACCAATCCTGAGCCATTGTCTACTCCCACTGGCCACAGTCTGGCCCCTCTAAAGTCTGAATAACAGTAAACTGGCCCATTGTCTAGAATGGAGGCTTATTTATTGCTCGTATGACATGCACGATATTTGAAGACCAGTGCACACAATATGAAAATCTGCCGTCTGTCTATCCTCTGTGCCTGAAGGAGCAAATCTAATCTACTATCTCTGAGTAAAGCTAAGGCCTTTCATTCCGATCCATTCGGTGCCTCTGATCTGCTGCAGTTTTGCAGATCGATTCTTCATTTGCTGCATGCTTGCCCTGCTTTGGTAACTCAAGGTATTTCTTCCTTATCTGGAACAATTTCAGCAGCATTTATATATAGAGTTTTTGGTTGTAAACCGGTCTATAGACACGTTATATACAGCCCACTATAAAGACATTTCATGTGTAAATGACTGAATGAATTGCCTTATTGTGTATTGGCTCTCATTTATTGCTGCTTTATCCCATTGTGTGAAATTCCTTGATCTTTTAGGGCTGTAATGTCCCTTTACTAAAAAAGAAAATGTGTAAAACCTCTTCCTTGAAATGTTCAGAAGACATAAACTGCCTGAAATGTGATCCGTATTTTCTGCCATCACTACAGAAAACTGGCATTATAAAAAATATATATATATATAAAAAAAAAGCAAACATGTTATACTTACCTGCTCTGTACAATGGTGTCCCCTGCCAAAGCTCCTAGCTCCTCCGTCCATTGATTACCCCCATAGTATGCTGCTTCCTATGGAGGCATTCATGCATGCTCGCTCCCGAGCCAGCTCTGTGTGTTCAATGGCTCCCACTGCTGTGTCTGAACCAATAAGGAGGAAGAGAGCATTTTCTCTCGTGCACAGTGCTGGATCAAGATCGGGCTCAAGTAAGCATGGGGGAGAAAAAACATTCTCCTCTGTGTGATCTATGTACATTGCAAGGATTATAACAACCTTTGTTGCAGATTCCTACCTTTTGTTATTCTGAAGAAATCCATGTGTGTTTCTCTGTGCCTCTGTATTGCGTGGTCTAATGGGAGTGGTTTCATAATTAACTGTCAGGTGTGCAGTTGCAGGAAACTAATGATAAAAACTGCTGGGCCTGCATCCCTTTAGACATGCTCCTATTAAAAGTATCTCTCTAAAAATAACATTTTTGTTGCAGGGGATGTCTGAAATCTGACTTGTATCTTAGGCAGACTTCTGAGGAAATCAATGAGTCAATCACACAAGCAAGAAATTATGTTTCTGGGGAGCGGTCAGTACACATTCTGTGTACAGAACAACTCCAAGTAGCCATATTGCAATGCATTCTCAGGAACCTACAGTGGCTGCAGATTGAAAAGGAAAGGTGATTTTTAATAACATTCAATCACAATATGATTAGTGTCGCAATTATATGCGCTATATTATTGTTTCTTTAATGTTTATTTTTTTTCCCCCACGAAAGTGGAGTTACCCTTTAACCACTTTAATACAGGACATTTATACCCCCTTCCTGCCCAGACCAATTTTCAGCATTCAGCGATCTCACAATTGAATGCCAATTACTCAGTCATGCTACACTGTACCCAAACAAAATTTTTATAATTTTTTTCACACAAGCTTTCTTTTGGTGGTATTTAATTACCTCTGGGTTTTTATTTTTTGCGACATAAGCGAAAAAAGAGCGAACATTTTTCTATGATAAAATTTTGCAAATAAGTCATTTTTGTTCATAAATTTGGGCCAAAACCTACACTGCTACCTATCTTTGGTAAAAAAAAATAACCCAAATAAGTGTATATTATTTGGTCTGTGTGAAACTTATAGTGTCTACAAGCTGTGGTGCCAATCATTGAAAATTGATCACACCTGATGCACTGACGGCCTATCTCATTTCTTAAGGCCCTGAAATGTCAGGAAAGTACAAATGACCCCTTTTTGAAAAGTAGACATTCCAGGGTATTTAGCATGAAGCATGGAGAGTTTTTTGAAGTTGTATTTTTTTGCCTCAATTCTTGGGAAAATTAAGAAATTATTTATTTACTTTTTGCACAAAATTGTCATAACAACAAGTTATTTCTCACACACAGCATATGCATACTTCCAATTACACCCCAAGATACATTCTGCTACTCGCCCCGAGTATGGCGATACCACATGTGTGAGACTTTTTCAGAGCCTGGCCACATAGAGAAGTCCAACATGCAGGGAGCACTGTCAGGCATTCAAGGAGCAGAAATTTCACATCTAATTTCTTAACGACCTATTACACTTTTGAAGGCCCTGGAGCACCAGGACAATGGAATTACCCACAAAATGACCCCATTTTGGAAAGCAAACACCCCAATGTATATTCTATGAGGCATTACGAGTCTTTTGATTCATTTTATTCCACAAGTCTGCAAAAAACGTGGAAAGAAAATGAAAACGCTTTTATTTTTACATAAAGTGGTCAATTTATAAGATATTGCTAACAGATAGCATGTACATAGAAAAAATTACTCTACAAAATATATTGCTACTCATCCTGAGTATGGTGATACCACGTGTGAGACTTTTACACAGCCTGGCCAAATAGAGAGGACCAACATTCAGAGAGCACCGTCAGACGTTTAGGCTGGGTTCACACTATCCGACAAAAAAACGGTCCGACTTTGATCCTACTTTGCTGTACGATTTAGGCTGGGTTCACACTAGTCCGATTCTCGGACCGACATGAAGAGCACAAGTCGCATTACGTCACAAAAACAATGGTTCCCTATGAGAGCCGTCTTAACTGCTCCGACATGTGTCTTTCAAAGTCGGACCGACTTTGAAAAAGGGTCCTGTACTACTTTTGTCCGACTTTGATCCTACTTCAGCCCATTGAAAGGCATTGAAGTCGGATCAAAGTCGTATCAGTGTCTTCACTGATCCGACTTTGGCATGCGACTTGTGCTCTGGGGATCTTGAAGGGGAACTCCACACCATATTTTTTTTAAAAAACTGGCATGGGGTCCCCCTCCAGGAGCATGCCAGGCCCTTTGGTCTGGTAGATTTTAAGGGGAACCCCATGCCGAAAAAACAGCGTGAGGTCCCCCCAAAATCCATACCAGACCCTTATCCGAGCACACAGCCCGGCAGGCCAGGCAAGGGGGTGGGGACGAGCGCCCCCCCCTCCTGGACCATACCAGGCCGCGTGCCCTCAACATGGGGAGTATGGGTGCTTTGGGGCAGGGGGGGCTCTGCGCCCCTCACCCCAAAGCACCTTGTCCCCATGTTGATGAGGACAAGGGCCTCTTCCCGACAACCCTGGCCGGTGGTTGCTGGGGTCTGCGGGTGGGGACTTATCGGAATCTGGAAGCCCCCTTTAACAAGGGGGCCCCCAGATGCCAGCCCCCCACCCTATGTAAATGAGTATGGGGTACATCGTACCCCTACCCATTTACCTGGAAAGAAATATGTACACAAATATGCTCTTTTGCGGGGTCTTTCATCTTCTGAGGGGTCTTCTTCTCTGCGGCATCTTCTGCTCTTTTGCCGGTCTTCTCCGCTGTCCCCTTCCCTCTCTTCTTCTTCTTCTTCTTCTCCTTCTTCTTCCCATGTTGACACGACGCAATCTCCTTCACGAATGCCCTCTCCGCTCTGTGCTGTGCCTTATATTGGCATGGGGTGTGGCCACCAGATGACATCAGAAGATGAAAGACCCCGCAAAAGAGCCGAAGAAAAGAAGACACCGGAGAGGGGAGAAGACCGCCGGAGCAGATTTAATAAAATATTTTAAAAAGCTGTGTGGTTTTTTGTGTACATATTTCTTTCCAGGTAAATGGGTAGGGGTACGATGTACCCCATACTCATTTACATAGGGTGGGGGGGCTGGCATCTGGGGGCCCCCTTGTTAAAGGGGGCTTCCAGATTCCGATAAGTCCCCGCCCGCAGACCCCG
The DNA here is from genome assembly GCA_018402905.1 of Glandirana rugosa. Classification (NCBI taxonomy): domain Eukaryota; kingdom Metazoa; phylum Chordata; class Amphibia; order Anura; family Ranidae; genus Glandirana; species Glandirana rugosa. Next base: position 518,126 of record BLSH010331398.1, on the reverse strand, counting down.
ACAACCACCGGCCAGGGTTGTTGGGAAGAGGCTCTTGTCCTCATCAACATGGGGACAAGGTGCTTTGGGGTGGGGGGCACAGAGCCCCCCTGCCCCAAAGCACCCATACTGCCCATGTTGAGGGCACGCGGCCTGGTATGGTCCAGGAGGGGGGGCGCTCGCTTGTCCCCACCCCCTTTCCTGGCCTGCCGGGCTGCGTGCTCGGATAAGGGTCTGGTATGGATTTTGGGGGGACCCCACGCTGTTTTTTCGGCATGGGGTTCCCCTTAAAATCTACCAGACCAAAGGGCCTGGTATGCTCCTGGAGGGGGACCCCATGCCAGTTTTTTTTTTAATTTGGCGTGGAGTTCCCCTTCAAAACCCCCAGAGCACAAAGTGCCTGGCATTGTCGGGATCAAAGTCGGATCCCTGTTCACAGACAAACGGTCCGACTTTGACTCTATGTAGGACCGTAAATCGCACAGCAGTGTAGGATCAATGTTGGATTTTTTTGTCGGATAGTGTGAACCCAGCCAAAGTTTTATTCATACCTATCACACCCTTGATGGCCCTGGAGCACCAGAACAGTGGAATTACCCACAAAATGACCACATTTTGGAAAGCAAACACCCAAGGTATATTCCATGAGGCATGGACTGCAGATAGGTACTCAGGTACTCTGATGGGCTGGAGAAAGGTACTCTGGTAATCTGATGGACTGGTAAAAGGTACTTGGGTACTCTGATGGGCTGCAGATAGGTACTTGGTTACTCAGATGGGTTGGTGACAAGTACTTGGGTAATCTGAAGGGCAGGTGACAGGTACTCAGGTACTCTGATGGGCTGGTGACAGGTACTCGGGTACTCTGATGGGCAGGTGACAGGTACTTGGGTACTCTGGTGGGCTGGTGACAGGTACTCGGGCACACTGATGGGCAGGTGACTGGTACTCGGGTACTCAGTAAAAGTCTTACACATGTGGTATCGCCATACTCAGGATGAGTAGCAGAATGTATTTTGGTTGGGAATTTTTGCTATGTGCATACTATGTATTGGTGACAGGTACTCGGGTATATGCTATGTGGCTGGTGACAGGTACTCGGGTACTCAGATGGGCTGGTGACAGGTACTCGGGTACTCAGTAAAAGTCTCACACATGTGGTATCGCCATACTGGGGACGAGTAGCAGAATGTATTTTGGGGGTAATTTTTGCTATGTACATACTATGTGTTAGAAATATATAAATTGACAACTTTGTGTAAAAAAAATACATTTTCACTGACAGGTACTCGGGTACTCTGATGGGCTGGTGACAGGTACTCAGATGGGCTGGTGACAGGTACTCAGATGGGCTGGTGACAGGTACTCGGGTACTCAGATGAGTAGTTTCATGGGCTCATGAACAGTGGTCGGGTAGTCTCATGGGCTCACGGACAGTGGTTGGGTAGACTCATGGGCTCATGTACAGTGGTTGGGTAGTTTCATGGGTTCATGGACAGTAGTCGGGTAGTCTCATGGGCGCATGGACAGTTGTCGGGTAGTCCCATGGGCTCATGGACAGTGGTCTGGTAGTCGCATGGGCTCATAGACAGTGGTCGGGTAGACTCATGGGTTTATGGTCAGTGGTCGAGTAGACTCATGGGCTCATGGACAGTGGTCGGGTAGACTCATGGACAGTGGTCGGGTAGACTCATGGACAGTGGTCGGGTAGTCTCATGGGCTCATGGACAGTCA